>PVIU01001728.1:0-91091 GCA_004026605.1 Ondatra zibethicus
CTTCTTCTTCTTCTTCTTCTTCTTCTTCTTCTTCTTCTTCTTCTTCTTCTCCTTCTCCTCCTCCTTCTTCTTTCTTGGTGTTCACCTTACATATCTTTCCTGGTGTTATCCTTTTTATTTCTTCCCTGGGGTTCTATTTTCTGATGTTTTTCCTTCTACATCACTCTATCTCCTAGCTCTTATTTTTTTCCTTATCCCTTTTGTACTTCCTGATACAAAGATTTCTTTTTTTTTAAAGAATAACAAAAAATATTTTACTAAAACATAAGATTTACAGAAATTTCCAGACAAGCCATACAAAATGGTCACAAGCTTTTTTTTTCTTCTTCTTTTGGGGGGATGGGGCAGAGAATCTACACTTGACAGCAAAGCCACAATATTATTAGTGAGGGCTGTGATGTTTCTTTAATGTTCCCATTTTGGTTCAGACAATCAAGCTTGTCCATTTACAGCGTCTAATGTTAGACTTGGCTAGAGAGCATATTCTAAAAAATTGGTTAGCTACATTTAACCACTGCAATTAGATCCCATAAGAGGGGGAGGGAGAAAGGAAACCATAAAATTAAAATAAAACTTTCCCCCTAAAAAATTAAATAAAAACACCCATACCCCTGGCAGTTAACCCCAACAACTACCTTCATTCACAGTGCTTTGTACTTAAACCATGATGGGGAAATGAATCCAAGCAGAGTCACTGCTTTTAAACACTTCACAACAACCCGGATGACACTTCTAGCCTCTGCTCATGCTTTACAACAATGAATCAGGACAAGACATAGATTTGCTAATGTGCATGTAATCACCAAAGATGAAGATGCCTGGGCTTTTATTCTGTAATGTTTCAAAGACTGTGTCCATTAAATGCAAACAAAACCAGGAAGAGTCTTGGCAGAACAGGAGAAGTGATGTACACCTGATGATCTGATCGACTTAAATATTATTCATGGCATATAGCCTAGTCCATGCTCTCGCTGTTTCTATGGCTTGGGCTTCATTGGTCTTCCACTGCTCGGCTACATCATTTGCTAACGGATCATCCGGATTAGGAGCACTTAACAAAGCCTGGATTGATAGCAGAACTGTGCGAATCTGCAGTGCTGGGGACCATTTATCTTTCAAAATATCTAAACATATTCTTCCCAACTTGTCTACATTGGGATGATAGATTTTGGTCATGAAACGTACTTTAGGTGCTGCCATTTGGGTATTCTTCTGGAAGGAATAGCTCAAGTTTAAAAGTCCCTCCCTCAAACGGGGAATCTTGGGAGCCAGCAATGACCACATGAAAATAGCGGGTGTTGCTCTCATCTGGTTCTGCTTTAATGCCAGGAATTGGTTCTGCCAGCAAACACTGGGTTTCCTTGATGATCCTGCGGGGCAGCCCGGCCATCTTGTCAGAACCCAAGCTCGGCCTCTCTACAAAGATTTCTCCACAAGAAAAGATTACCTCACAACCACAAGTTACATATTTTCCAAAGAGACAAAATAAAATCTTTACATAAGAAGAAATCACATTCAGATCACAAGTTACATGTTTTCCTTAGAGCCCACAAGCAGTTAAACATTTCTCTTTGTGTTTTCTCATCATATATCATCTTCACCCCAAAGCAATGATTCTTTTATAATCGATTAGCAAAGTTTTAAACAAGCTAAGTATATTGCAGCCAGCTCCTTTTGTCCTGGCAGGTGGCTGTTTGCAATTTTTTGTTTTCTACTCTAGAGAAACATTAAACAAGTGGTCAGTTTGTATCTATTTTCCTTTACACAACAGGGTCATTTACTTTCCATTCACAACTTCGTTTTTTCCAGGTGCACACTGGGGCCTGTGACTAATTCTGTAAGCTCCATGACTGAGGAACTCAGGCCGAACCCTGGTGTAGGGACGTAATTGTTTTCTTTGATCATCAGCCTGTTTCTCCACAGGCAGAACTCACGGGTCTATAATACACAAAACTTCCTTGTTCCTGTTTTCATCTTCTGTAGGTCTCACATCTAACAAAGGGGAAGGTGACTTTTAGCCTATATTTGCCTTTTCTGTATCTCTTATTGAAGCAATTGGCAGACTAAGCTAAACCCTGCTCCTAATCATCATTATTAACTGTCCTAACCACCTGTATCTTTTAGGCTAAATCCAATTTAATCATAGAACAGAGTAAGAATAAGCAGCAGAAAGTCCAGTTAAATCATAAATCTAACTAAACATCATTGCTCTTATGAAAATCACCTTCATTATGACTTGCAAGTAAATTGCTCAATGAAGAGTGGGATTTTCCCGAGAAACAACCACACTACACTAGATACAGCAGGATCTTTTCATATAGGAATCACAGCGGTGACAGGGTGGCAGCAAGCAGGAGGCAGCATGGCAGAACCAAGGAGCATTCTGGAGACAAACCCCCCACCCCCACCCTGGGGTTTTGCTTCACCAGGGTTTAGTTTTGTTCTTTGTTGAATTGAACTCCATAAGGCTCCATTGCTGCCTGCAGCTCACAGTTCATAACCCCTGGCACTCCTAAGACAGCAAGGGAGGTGCAGACAGGAGAAACTCTCAAGCAAGCAGCCGAGACCCTGCCTTAGAAATAAGGCCCGGCTGGAGAGATGGCTCAGGGGCTAAGAGCACCATGCCCCATTTAAGAGGACCTAAGTTCAGTTCCCAGCACCCACATGGCAGCAGCTAACAGCCGTCATGGCGGCAGCTAACAGTCATTTGTAACTCAAGTTCCAAGGGATCTGCCGCCTTTCCCTGGCCTCCACAGGCACTGCATGTACAAGATGCACAGACACACGTACAGGCAAAACATGCATACGCATAAAATCTCACAACGGCGGAAAGAAAGAACCAATGCTCAGAAAGTTGTCCTCTGACCTTTACACACTAGCAAAATGTCCAGTTGCGGGCCAGTGAGAGACTCATCTCCAAAAACAAGGTGGATGGCCACGGCGGAGTGACCTCTGTCTCCCATCTGTATACAAATACCACACCACACACACACACACACACACACACACACACACACACACACACACACATAAAATAACAACGCATGCTGCTGATGTGTGTGTGCATGTCCATATCAGTGTCTGTGTTTGCAGGCCAGTGTGGAAGCAAGCACACCCGGGAACGGAGAAATGACTAAAGTGAACGGAAGTGTGGGTTGAAGGCCCCAAAACACAGAAAAGGGGCCGCGAAGGGCCAGCGACTAAGCCAATGTTATCCTAGTTAGGGTATCAGTTGCTGTGACGTAACCCATGGGGAGGGAAGGCTTTATTTCACCTGACAGTTTATAGTCCATCATCCAGGGGAGTCAGGGCAGGAACCTGGAGCGAGGAACTGAAGCAGACCGTGGAAGAGGGATGCCTAACTGCTTACCTCTCCTAGGAGAAGGAACTCCTAGGGCAGTACCGGAAGTGAAGACATACTGGCTTGCTCAGCCTTCTCTCTCTCTCTCTCTCTCTCTCTCTCTCTCTCTTTCTTCCTTTCTCTTTCTTTCTCGTTTTCTTTTGTTTGTTTGTGTTTGTTTTTTGAGACATGGTTTCTCTGTGTAGCCCCGGCTGTCCTGGAACTTGCGTTGTAGACCAGGCTGACTTTGAGCTCACAGAGATTCGCCTCCTGAGTGCTGGGATTAAAACCATGTGCCACCACTGCCCGGCTCAGCGTTCTTTCTTGCAGTGCCCAGGACCATCTCCCAGGGGTGGTGCTGCCCACAGTGAGCTGGGCCCTCCCACATCATCACTCAAGAAAATACACCACCACAGACTTGCGCACAGGCCAATCTGGTGGAGGCATTTTTCTCAACTGAGGTTCCCTCTTCCCAAATGACTCTAGCCTGTGTCACACTGACATGGAACTAGCCATCACACCATTCAAACCATCACGGCTAGTAACAGAGAAAATATCCAGCAACATTTATCGGGGGATACAGGCGACTGCTTCCTGGTCCTCACCAGCTGGAACATACTTCTGGCTCATAGGAGGCATGTCCTGCTAGTGCCTCACTTCAACAGGACATTTAGGCCATTGGTGTCATATACTCCAAGATGCCTGGGCCACTGGTTGAAACGTGCTTTCATTAGCATGCCTGGGCTATGAGGCCATCTTCCTATGATAAAAAAAAAAGACAGAAGGGAAGTACCTAAACTGCTTCCTGTCCTGCTCTGTGGCCACAGGAAACACCTTGTCGAGGACACAGTCTCCAACATCGATGGACAGCCACGAGTTGCAGAGGAAATGCCATTTGCGGTCTGCCGCAGGGTCATAGACCAGCACCCGGCTCACATACCTGGAGGAGGGAGATGCAGCTCTGAGGACCAGGCGTGGGTTTGGGACACCACAGGGATAAGGCCTTCAGAAAATGAGCCCCAAGAACAGGAGTACCTGGAAAAGGCACATGCATGCTCTTCCCTTGGTGTCTGAGTGACATCTGGCCTCCTGTGGGGGAGGTCAGCCAGCAGAGCCGCCTCAGCTTTGAAGGCAGCTGCTTGTTTGCAGAGAAGGGGCAGGGCGGCGGGGGGGGGGGGAACACATTTGAAACCTCTGAACCCCTTACTCAGGACACCCAGCCATCAGCAAGAGAAGCCAGGCGGGAGGGTGTGCTCCAGCGAGCTGCTCCGAAGCCTCGGAGGAGGAGATGTCTTCTTACCTGAATCGAGAGGTACAGGCCAGCAGCAGCTTTTCTGGCATCGTGTGGCCAATAGGAACAGCCATGATGGCAAAGCTGGGTGCTCACTAGATAGCCGGCACTGTGCTTTATCCTCATTTCTATAAGCACAGCTCCATTGGGGATGCAAAGGCCACCTACGTCCAGGCCATGACCTTCCTGGGTGACTGACATCCACTGACTCAGGACCGGGATATTTTGATCCAACTTGGGACAGCTTCAGGGATCCACAAGAGTTGGCTGGGCTGTCACTGGCTTGGAGCACACTTGACCCCTCCCTCTGCTCATCCGAGGCCCGGCCTCCTTCCCCAGGAGCCACCACTAGGGCTCCTTTAATAGACACCCGACATGCTCATTTGCCTCTCGGAGTCCGCTTCCTGGGAATTTGGTGAGTTAGACAGCAGTAAACAGGGTGTGATGGCCTTTACCTCTAAGCCCAGTCCTTATAGGCTGAGACAAGAGACTACCAGAACCTCAAGGGTAGCCTAGGTTCCAGCGTGAGACCCGCTGTCAAAACAGCTAAAACCTAACCAGTGTAAGTGTCCCCCTTTTGTTTTTTGAAACAGGGACTTGTGTAATCCAGGCTTATCTTGAATTATCTGTGGAGCCAAGGATAACTTTGAACTCCTATCATCCTTCACCTCAAGTGCTGGGATTATGGGTATACAATACCCAGTGTCTTTTTTTTTTTTTTTTTTAACATTTCAACAGTCTCTCTATGTAGCCCTGGCTGCCCTGGAACTCACTATGTTGACCAGGCTGGCCTTGAACTCACAGAGGTCTAGCTGCCTCTGCCTCCCAAGTGTTGAAATTAAAGGTGTGTACTACCACACCTGGCATGCCTAGCATTTTTGGGATAAAGTCTCACACTGTAGCCCAGGCTGGCAGGGAGCTCACTATGTACCCCATGCTATCACAGAACTCTTCCTGCCTCTCCTTCCCAAACACTAGGATTGCATGTGAGCACAGCATGCCTGATAATGCTGTTTGTCTAAAGAGACTGCCTGCTGATTGCTAGCTGGCCACACCGACACTATTTGTCTGAGTCACTCGTTTTGGTCTCAGGAAGAATGGACAGGACGTTGCTCTGATCTTGTAGCTGTGTATGACCTTGGACAAGTTGGAGCTGCAGAAAGGCCAGGGCTGTGCCCAGTGCTGGACACCAGGACTGGACCTGAGCCTCTTCTCTTCTGGCCTGGTTTATATGGACCATGAGCCAGGGGCCTCTCTGAGCCTGCTTGCCCCACTTGTGCCGTGGAGAGCCATTCTGTGTATTTGTAGCAGCTCATGAAAGCCAAGAAATGGGTACCTCGCCCCAGCCTGGTCATTTGCCCTCTCCCAGCTCACCATGATGGCTGGTCCCCAGAGTTGTCATGCCACAGCCTGAGGCTCTGCAGTTCTCCCAGGGGGAACAGAGTGGAAAGCAGGAAGACGTCCACCCCTCCTCGCTCAAAAACTGCAGCATCAGGGTTTGATAGGTGGTGGGGCTCACTGTCTCTATCTGAGCCATACAGCGTGAGAGTCACCTAGAACCCAGAGACCAGAAGCTGGGACTGTAGCTCAGTCAGTGCAGTGTCTGCCAGGATTGGGCAGTTCTGTGCTTGATCCCAGCACTGCACAAAACTAGGCATGCAGACACACTCGTGCACGCTCACACTCATACACACACACAATGCACAGTGTAATTTTTTAAATTAAAGGGTATTCTCTCCTCTAATATACAAAATGAAACAATTGAGTACACAGCAATAAAAATCCCTGGAGCCAGACACTCCACAGGAGAGCTAGCACCGCACCGGGAGAGACACACCCACCAACCAACCTTTGAAGATGTGGCTGCCCCTCGTCGGTGTCCCGTGTAGACCGTCACCAGGTAGTGATACTGGGCAAAGGGCTCATTGTCCTCCAGCACTATGACTTTTACCTAGACAGAAGGACAGTGTTAGGGGGACCCTACTCTGTGGGCTTACCCACCACCCAGCAGCTAAGAATGAGTTGGGCAACAATGCCAATTAACATGCAAAACCAAACTGGCATTCATTATTATCTGACCCAGTGATAACTGTCCTTTATGGGAAGAAGGGTTCAGGAAAAACAGTAGCAAAAGCCAGAAAGGGCAAAGTGCTTACGTGCGACCCTATGGAGTTAAGTTGGAAGTGAGCTTGGCGTTAAACAGAATGTTCAGTATTGGGTGCGGTGAGCCCACTGTTTATACAATTGTTTCCCAGGGGACTCGGAAGGAATGAAATGTTGAGATGTTTTAGCGAAAGCATCAAGTGACTGGAGCTGGGGGGTGCAGGGGGTTGGGGTGACCTCTGGGACGCGCTGCTCAGCTCTCTTTCTTGAAAGGCTCACACTGGCGGCTGAGGCTCTGCTGCCGGGGATGCGGTCCTCTCTGTCCAGGGCACACTCTTGTGGCCGCTGACAGGCAATGACCCATCTATGAGGTGTCTGGATGTGAGCAAGACCTGAGCAGCCCAGCCCAGCTCAGTGCAGATCTCCAAGGCCTGGAGGGGCTCTCACTGCTGCATAACCATCCTGCCAGCTCCTCGGGCTCACCCTGAGGTTCCTCTTAGAAAACACTCCCCCTCCCTGGCCTTAACTCCATTTTATAGCATGCTTTCTGGAAGCCAATCTGAGGCATTTAAGATTTATTTTATAAATATCTATATTTTTCTTTTTTTTAAAATTTTTTAATGTTTTCTTTATTTCTTATTATGTATACAGTATTCTGTCTGCATATACACCTGCAGGCCAGAAGAGGGCATCAGATCTCATTACAGATGGTTGTGAGCCACCATGTGGTTGCTGGGAATTGAACTCAGGACCTTCGGAAGATCAGTCAGTGATCTTAAGCTCTGAGCCATCTCTCCAGACCCTATTTTTTTCTTGATACAGGGTCTCACTAGGTAACCTTGGCTGACTTGGAGTTCTCTATGTAGATCAGGCTGGCCTTGAATTCATAGAAAGCCACATGCCTCAGCCTCCTGAGTGCTGAGATTATATGTGTGTGTCCTTATATCCAGTTTTTGTATTTTAAAATTAATTATGAGAATATGTTGGTGGGGGGGGTTGCACATATGGACCACTGTGTTCAAGGAGGCCAGAATAGTGCATCAGATCCTCTGGAACTGGGGTTACAAGTGGTTGTGAGCTGCTTGATATGGGTTTGGAGAATGGATCTTGAACTTGGTTCCTCTACAAAAGCAGTATGTGCTTTTTTTAGTTTTGTTTTATGTGTATGTGTGGTTTGCCTGTGGCGCCCTCCAAGGTCATTGAATTCCTGGAACAGGAGTTATTTGAGTTAGAGACGGCTGTCAGTCACCATGTGGGTACTTGGAACTGAACTCACATTCTCCGTGATAGCCACAAGTGTTCTTAACCACTGAGCCATCACTCAAGGACCATTTTTTGTGGTTTTGTTTTTGTTGCTAATTTTTATGACAGGGTCTCATTATGTATCCCTGGCTGGACTAAACTCACTGTATAGACCAGACTGGCCTTGAACTCAGAGATTCTCCTGCCTCTGTCTCCAAGTGCTGAGATTAAAGGCTTGCTCCACTATACTAGGCCCAGCAGTGTGTGCTCTTAACTACTAAGCTGTCTCGCCAGCCCCAACCCTATATTTAGGTATCAATGTTTGGTCTCATGGAGGAATCAAAGACAGCAGTATGAATGCTGAGTGTCACTTTATAACATTGCATTCTGTATTGGCATCCCCAGTGGTGCTGCCAGGGAGGAGAGAGCAAGAGCTAGACAGCTCCACTCTGCCACACTGCGCCCTTGCATTCCCTCAGATGCCCACGAATACTTCCTGAAGGCCAGCCCTGTGTTCCATATGACTTTATTAATTATTGTTGCAAACGATTCCTTGTATAGTTTTTTGCTTGGTTCATGTACATGCCATGAGCCCTATCTAGGCTGAAATCTAAACAGCTTCAGGACAATTAACTGACCTCTTGATCCCTGGTTGCCGCCTCTTTAAGACGGTGGGTGGAATGAAATCCAAGGTATGCTCAGTGAACTTGAGGTGTCCAAACCAAAGAAAGGACTGGGACCGAGTGAGGAGATTCATCCTGCAATCCCAGCACCCAGGAGGCCGAGGCAGGGGATTGTCATGAGTTTGAGGATACCCTCAGACACATAGCGAGTTTGAGGCTAGCCTGGGCTACATGAGACACCGTTTAAAAAGTAAACATACACACCCAACAAACAAACAAATGGGAGGGCTGTCCTGATAGTCTGTGCTCATCGTCCACATCCTTAGAGGTGACTTCTGTGTATTCTACATAAGGCAGTTTTTGGATACCAGAAGCCCTGGCCAAGCCACGCAGTCTATATGAGAACAATGTGATTTATGGTGGGACTTCAGGACACACTGTGTATTTGAGGCTGGAGACTGCATAACCAGGATTGGTCAAGCGGGCTGGCTACTCCTACCTCTGCGCCCAACTCCCAATCAAACCCATGACACCAAAGCTCAGGCGAGCTTCTGGTTGGCAATATTTGCTAGGTGTCAACTCAAGGACAATCAAGCACCATCTGCAGACATCAGCAGAACAGATCAAGCCAGGGCTCTCTGCCCTCTGTTTCTTTCAACTGAGTCCTCTTAGTGTATCAGCCATGGGGAGATGGGCCAGGTTATAAAGTGCCACACAAACACGAGGAGCTGAGTTTGATTGACATGAAAAGCCAGGCATGGTGATACACGGGTCTGATCCCGGCACTGGAGAGGGGATCCCCAGGGATCACTGATCAGTCACTCTGGCCTGCTTGGTGAACCCCAGGTCCCTGTGAGAGACCCTGTCTCAAAAACCAAGGAGAGTAGTTTCTGATAAGTAACGCATGATGTCATCTCTGGCCTTCAGATGCACATACATACATATGCATGTGCCTCACACAGACACCCACCCACAGAGGCTCACACATACATACATATATATGCATGTGCTTAACATAGACACCTACACACAGGCTCACACATACATACATATATATGCATGTGCTTAACATAGACACCTACACACAGGCTCACACATACATACATATATGTGTATGTGCCTAACAGACACCTATACACACAGGCTCACACACACATACATATGCATGTGCCTCACACAGACACCTACACACACAGACTCACACATACATACATATGCATGTGCCTCACAAAGACACCTACACACACAGGCTCACACACTCATACACCTACAAACAAAGATAATAAATCATCAGCATTACTTCAACTGCTGTTCTGAGTTCTGAGTCTTTTTGACAAATTATGGACACAAGGGTAGCCTTGGGACCTCCCATCCCAACAAGAGGTACCTTCCTCTGCGGGCTGCTGTGAACATAAATAGGGTTGTCTTTGGCATTTAGTGAGTACTCAGCTGATGATCAATATCACAGTCTTCCTGATAATTTGATGAAAAGGGATGTTTTGTAAGTGCTAGGCTAAGGGGCCAGCTTGCCTGAGATGACCCCAGGGGTTAAGGGCTGGAGTAACCCCTGGGCTCTGTCCTCTACAGTCCCCGATACTCCCATTCCCAGGAACCCAGCACCTCACCTTGCTCTGATCCTGTATGTCCTTTCTCCTGGCCCAGATCACCACCAGCACATAGACCATGCAGAGGCAGGCCACCGTGGTAACCACCACTGGGTTGTCCTCGAAAGTAGCAAAGAGCTCCGCAGTCTGGTGGACATCAATGGCATTGGGCATCACCAGGAACGTGCTTCCAAAGAAGGTGAGGTGGTTGCAAAGGCAGTGTGTCTGGGAGGTGGTGGTTCGTGGCCCTACCTGTAAACCCCAAAAAGACCATGTTTGGAAATGCACTGAGAGAAATGATGAACACTTCAGTGTGGAAACCACTCAGCCAGGCTTTCGGATCCACAGATTCAGCCATCCTCTGGTTGACATTACATGTCTTTAGGACTAGGAAGTGACTCAGTTGGTAAAGAGCCTGCCTAGCATGCATGAAGTTCTGGGTTTAATCGGCATCACATAAACTGGCTATGGTGCCACACACCTGTAATCCCATAATCAGAAGGTGCACATAGGAGGATCATCCCCTGCTACATATCCAAGGCTAGCCTGGGCTACATGAGACACACACACAAATGAAAATGAAAATTCGTTTTAAAATTCAGGGAAGACTATTTATCTTTCATTGGGCCGGGGATTGGTTTTTGTTTGTTGTTTGTTGTGTATTCTGCTTTGGTTTTTTGAGACAGGGTGTCACTATGTAGCCTTGGCTGTCCTGGAACTAGCCATGTAGACCAGTGACAATGTGCTCTGAGGCACAGGCCCGCCACATGATGCGTGTGAGGTCTGGGGGCAGTCCATCAAGTTTCCTGACCCACTGTCTCATTGCCTGTGGAATGGGAACATTGCAATCCTCCTGGGGTATCTGAGACGCTGATGCGATAATGCAGGGAAAGGTGAATACAGGACACAGCTGAGGTCATTTTCTTGGAAGTGACACCCTGGCCTGCCATGCCCCATGCACAGTGGGCAGCCATCTGAATCAGTCCTATTGTTATTCCGTGATCAGTTGTTCCAGCACTCCTGGCTCCTGGGGAGAGACCAGGGGACCACACTGCCAAGCAGGGTAACATGGGGAGAGTGTATCAGAGTTCACAGCAGGAAATCTGACCCAGTCAGGGCCATGAAGTTTTCTCAAGACAATGGGCTTAGTTGAAGGCAAGGAGGACATTCCAAGCACAGAACAACATACACAGATCACCATGGAGAAGCATGAGATATTGTACCAGAGGCTCCAATGGGGACCCTACAAGAGTAGACACACCCTACCAAACCTCCCCAGCTTACTTGTCTTCCTTACCTGGCACCCAGTGGTGTCCCAGGTCTCCTGGCTTTCATCCCAGAACACACAATGTGACAGGAAGGTGGTAATGCCAACTGTGAGGTTCCTGCCAGAGGTAGACTCCAGGTCATCCTTGGGGACCACTCTCAAATAGTAGATTCCTTCCCCAAAGGGGAGGTCTTCTGGGCCCAGGATCCATGTGGGTAGCTCACCTGCATGAAACAAGGCTCTGGTCTCCTTGAAATGAAAGGACACCAAAGTGACGTGGCAGGGACGTGTCAAGATCTGTCCATTATCCCAGGAGTACCCTTGTTTAGTGTGCAGGGGCATGGCAGGACATGAAGGGATCGTAACTGTTTCGTATTGGCTGTGTGATAGCAGACTGGCTATTGAACTTCTGTGTTCTTTTTTATTTGTTTTATAGTCTTGAGGCAGGGTCTTATGTAGCCCAGGCTAGCCTCAAATTTGCTATGTAGCAAAGGCTGGCCCTACTGGTCCTGCTGCCTCAGTTTCCCAAGTGCTGGGATTGCTATGCACCTGGCTTGGCCCTATCTGGAATGTGGAGATTTCTACAGCTGGCTCCAGAAAGCTGTTTGTGGGCTTCATCTGCATCTCTGTGCCGCCTTACTAGATGTTTACCTAAAGGGGGTAAATAACACCAATAACATCAGCCCATGAAAGCCACTTAAGAAGGCAAGCAATTTGTTCTTTGCTTTTTAAGTAAATAATTGTGTGTGTGTGTGCGTGTGTGTGTGTGTGTGTGTGTGTGTGTGTGTGTGTGTGTGTGTGCATGTGAGACCAGGGGCTGACACTGTATGTCTTCCTCAAGGCTTCTCTACCCTATTTTATTTTTAAAAAGATTTATTTTGATTATTTTCAATTATGTGCACTGGGGTGCGGGGTATGTGTATGTGAGTGCAGAGGCCAGAGGCATGGATCCTCCTGGGGCTGGAATTACAGGGGATTGTGAGCCACCCAGCATGCAGGATGAGGACCTGTGCAAGTACAATGTATGTTCTTCACTGCCGAGCCATCTCTCCAGCTCCATGCTTTTCGGGCTGCTTTTGTTTTCTTGAGACAAGGTCTTCACAGCTTTGGATTCAGTGAGGCTGGCAGCCAGTGAACCCCAGGGGCCCTCCAGTCTCTGATCCTCCCCTTCCCAGGACTGGGATCACAGGCATAGATTACATCAAGTTTTTTTTTTTTTCACCAGATTTTATTACAGGTGGTTGTGAGCCACCATGTGGTTCCTGAGAATTGAACTCAGGCCCTCTGGAAGAACAATCAGTGCTCTTTTTTAAAAAAAATTATTTATTATGTATACAGTATTCTGCCTGTGAGAAGAGGGCATCAGATGGTTTTGAGCCACCATGTGGTTGCTGGGAATTGAACTCAGGACCTTCGAAAGAACAGTCAGTGATCTTAACCTCTGAGCCATCTCTCCAACCCAACAATCAGTGCTCTTAACCACTGAGCCATCTCTCCAGCCCCACATCAAGCTTTTTAATGTGGTTTCTCAGGATTGAACTCTGATCCTTATATTTTAATGACTAAGCAATATCCCTGACCTTGCTCTTTGATTTTTTTCTTTGACACCTTAGTTTGAAGCTGGCCATACCCGGGAAGCCCCTCAAGAAACAGCCAAAGAAGCTGACTACCTGTGGCAGCCACAGGAGGCAGGTGTGTCTGGGCATTGTAGCTGGTCTCATTGGGGTGGTAGCCATAGCCCAGACTGAGTGTGAGTGGGACTTCAGGTCCCCAGTGCAGCTGGATCCCCAGAGCTGCCTCTCTGACAGTCACATTCACCCACAGAGTTTCTGGAGTGGCCAGGCTCAGCATTGTTGGCTCGCTGTGTTCTGAAATTCGCGGCAACAGGATCTGTTTTCAGAAACAAAGAATTACAGCATGAACATCTAAAGCCCTGTGGTGTCATAGGGCTGATGTAGACAGGAAGATCTCTGTGGCAGGTTCGATGCAGGTGGGGTTGTCTTCCCACTCTTCCCAGTTCTATGGCCACCTGCGGTCCTAGGTTTCCGGTCTGTTCCTCCCATCACCCCAACCTCTCTGTGTGTCATCAACAGCAGTCACTGCCCCCTTCTGCTTTCCTCTTCCGAGGCCCCTTATGGCTCCACTGGGCCCCTGAGCAATCCAGACTCAAATGCCCATCTCCAGGTCCTTAACTGCATCTTATCTGCCAAGTCCCTGATAGCACATACGCAGCAGCCATGAATGAGGATAGAGGCTTCCCTGAACACTGTTAATCAGTCATCGAGAGAAAACGGTAGATGACGAGGAATGTCGGTCAACTTTTCAAGGAATCTAAGAGCCCATTGCACCCTAGGATGTTAGCATTCTTGCTTAAGTTCAAAGAAAACCTAACAGCATTTAGAAGGCTGCATTGTGTGCCTTTAAAATGAACATTTCGTTTGTGCAATGACTAGAATTCCACCTAACAGATTTAAATTCCCAGGAGAACTTGTCATACACCAAAGATGTGTGAGTGGTCACATAGGCACGGTCTTAAGTAGAATGCAATGTTTAGTTGGGTAAGGGGTACTTTGGGTGATTTTTCTAGCCATTGTTTTCACAGCTGGTCCATTTGGTCCCAAGCCAAGCTGAAGAGAAGGCCAAGTGCCACCCGACTTCCGGCAACACCCCAGAGCCTACCTCGATATTCTGTGTCACGTTCTTCACTGAAATGGGGTGGCCACTGGAGCTGGTCAGACGGAGTCCGCCAACCGTTCCGCTGACATCAAATTGGCTTCGGGAAGGGAAGGGGTTCTGTGAGAAACTCATCATCTGAAAGCCGAGAGCAAGAAGCACTGATGAGGGGTGGGGGAAGACCAGGTCCCTGTGTAAACAGTGAGATCCTGGGAGTGGGTGAGTAGCCCTTGCTCTAGGGGGTGGACACGGAAGCCTGCCTGTGCTTTCCGGAGATGTGGTCTCGGGGGGGCTGGCCCCGGGGAATCAGCCTCTTCATTTCTTTAGTTTTATGTCTGTGGATTCAACTAAATGTGGACTGAAAATATTTAGAAAAAAATGGGTCTGTATGGGTACTGATTTTTCTTGCTGTTCTCCAAAGTAACACGGTTTCATTAGCTGTTTGCATAGCGTTTACATTGTTTCAACTGTTACAAGCAACCTTGACTTTATTCAAAGTATATGCTGATGTAGAGCATGGTAGCAGTGTTTTTAATCCCAGCACTCGGGAGGCAGAAGTAGGCAGATCTCAGTGAGTTCAAGGCCAGCTTGATCTACAAAGTAAATTCCAGGTCAGTCAAGACTACATAGTGAGTCTCTCCTTTCCTACCTTTCTCCCTCCCTCCATGTGTGTGTGTGTAGCATATGTTATGTATATTCATGTGTATATATGTACATGTGCAGCTGTGCATAGGTTTTGTATAATTACCATACCACTTTATATAAAGGACTGAGCAGCTACAGTTTAGAAACTCATGTTCACGGGCATCCTAAAAACAGCCCCATGGCTACCAGCGGTGGCAAGAAGTATCTAAGAGAAAGATGTTGGTCTAGTTTCACTAGCATTCAGGGGAATGAGATGTGCCTTAATCTGGGATGAAAGGGACCCTGATCTTTGTCTGAGTTACAAATGGGAACCTGGAGAGCCTGCTCCACAACAACTCATGAAGCCAAGGAAGCATGAAACCCACTGGAATAAATGGATTTGGGTGTCCAGAGCTATGGAGTCTGAGTTCACTTATGCTCCTGGCTATGGCTTTGACGACATACTGAACTTCCTCTCTAATGGATGGGGCTGCTAGCATCGCCAGTGAGCAAGTAGAAGGGCCAGCACTTTGCACACTATGAAGGTTGTCTCGGAGGAGGCATTGCTGGGTTACCCTTATGTCCACAGGCTCCTGGCTGTCCTCCATGGGGCAGAGGGAGATGGCGGCAGGCAGGGTGAAGGTCACAGAGTCAGCGGTGGCAGTGTGCACTGAAGAGCCTTGCCAACTCCGTGGCTGTATTCTGACCACAGGGTGAGAATAGGGAGAAAAGAAAGTTGGTGTTGGAGGAAGAACCCCATTGTGCACTTTACTGTCAGAAATGGCTGTAGTTTGTGTTTAGTAGCTTCTGTGTTTCAAACAAAAGCATCATCAAACGCAGTTGGTACCCCATGCGGACTGGAGGTCCATGCACGAGCAGAATTGCTTAGAACTGCATCCCTAGAATAGCATCAGTACTTGAGGTAGCTGGTGAATCATTTCTCCAAGTTTCTCCCCCCTACCTACCTAGATCTTTGAAGCCATGAGCTCCCAGCCCCATCTTTTCTGACCACTGACCGTGTCCCCTTTGATAAGACCCGGGACCTGTTTTCAGAGCTTGATACTGCTAATGTTCTCTGTCACTGGGACCCAAGAGAGCAACCCTGGTCTGAGGAGCTGAGGACTGGAGCAGAGCGAGGAAGCCCCCCCCCCCCCGTGTGTGTGTGTGTGTGTGTGTGTGTGTGTGTGTGTCTGTTTCTTCTGGGCTGGACATGATCTTTACTATCTTGTGTCAGAGTAGCTGTGATCAGTTAATGGCTCCAAGACTGGGTCCATTAGCATTACATTGTGGAAAGACAAAAAAGGTCACAAGGCTTGTGAGGCTCAGGGGACACATAAGGCCCTTTCCTTTCCTAAGAATATATAAGCAAGAAACAATTGCTGGGAAGTGGGGTTCTTTCCTTCAATGGTGTTCCCACACATAAGTTGCCTACATGCCTGTAACTAACCCCAGTAAATACCAAGTTAACTTAGATGGAATTATTTCTTTGTTCTGTCTATATCTGGGTGAATTAAAGTAGATACACCCCGCTGGCCATGGTAGCTGACGTGCCTATAAACCCAGCACTGCGGCAGGGGCAGGGTGACTACTGCAATTCTGAGGCCAGCCTGGTCTACATATCTAGTCCCAGACCAGCCAAGGCTACACAGCGAGACCCTATCTCAACAAATAAATACATAAATATTTCAAAGTAACTCCCCTGGAAAACACACACAACAGGAAGTATCCCAAAGCCCCAGTCAGTGCTCACTGAGATAAACCTTCCTGGAAAAATCTCCCAGGCAAGTATGTCTGGGATCATCAAGGCTCTCTATAAACAATGAGCTAGCCAGGACCACCCAGGACACAGTGAGGATGACGTGTGTGGTCCCACTCATTCGCCCCCTTACCTGTACAGTTCTCCTGGGACTTTCTCAAGATTCACTCAGGTGACTAACACTGGTCTTAGCTCTCCATAGTCCCCATTCTGTCCCAGACAAACATCTCCATGGTGGGAAGACTCCATGACACCCACACACCAAGCCTGGTCCCAGTACTTCTCCAGCCCTAAGACTGGCCTCTGGGTCCTGCCTCGTGTAGTTCAGTATGAGGGTTAGGGCATCAGCTTTCTTGGGCATGCGCAGCACAGGTCAGTACCTGTGTGTGTATGCAGAGATGGAGGGAGTTTCTAGGATGGCTGGAGGGCCCCCTGGCAATGTCCCCAGAAGCAGGGCAGTCTGCAAATGGTCTACAACCTGAAGTAGCTGGGCCACGGTGTGAGCCTGGAAAGGAAGCAGAATATTGCTGTGGACGTCACCACAGGCCCCTTTGGCTGCTGTTGCCGGGTTACTGTGGGACTCTTAGCAGGGGCTGGGAGAAGATGGGGAAATGACAGACAAAAAAAGCCCTGCAGGTCATGGGCAAAGCAGGCACCCACAAGAAGTCCAAAGCATTTGTCTGACTCCCAGAGGCTCCTCCACCCTCACAACAGCCCCATGAGGCAGAAGGGCAGAGGAGGGAACACAGAGAAGAGATGATGCAGGAAAGTCAAATATTGGTGAGGTAAAACAAGGCTCTCGGGAAATTTGGCTCCAGGGTCCATATGATGAGCCACTGTGCTGTGTGGCTCTGTCCTGCAGGTATGTACACACATGGCCCACATATTGCCCCAGGAGAGGTAAGAGCCACAGGCAAGCTCAGCTCCCTGCCCCATCCAAACCCCCAGAGAAGACACATTCGATACCAGTTAGTTGGTTCAATTGGGTAAGGTTCTCGCAAACTAAACCCGACGGCCTGAGTTCCATCCCAGGGACCCACGTGGTGGACGGAGAGAATCAGTTCTCATGGGTTGTCCCCTGACCTCCACTTGTATGCTGTGGCATGTGTGCCCCTCAAATAAACAAAGGTTTAAAAATTTTTAGGCACATTCTCATGATGACAAACAAAGCTCGGGCAAGGACCTAGCAGAGGACCTAATAGGGCTGCATGTGTGTGTGTGTGTGTGTCTGTCTGTCTGTCTGTCTGTCTGTGTACTTGTGTTTATGTGTATCCACGACTGTGTTTGAGATGTGACTGCATGTATGTATGTATGTGTTTGAGTGTGTACATGGAAGTCGGCGTGAGCACTAGTGTGTGTATATGACTGAATTTGGGAGTTGATTTGAGGGCATGTGTTTAAGTATGGATGAGTGTGCATAGACAAGTTACTGTATTGTTGACACTACCCATAAGAGTCTATATGCCACTGCATTGCCATATGAGGATGTACATCCATGCCTGTATGTATGTGCTTGATGGTACAAAGTATGTGTGTTGGGGGCTTCCAGGTATGTGCATGAGTGCATATGCACAGCCATGTGCCTATGTGGCTGTGCATATGTAATTGTGAGTGTGTGGATATATGAGTGTGTAAGGATGAGCACAGGAGTCTGGTTAGTATCTGAAAGTGTGGCCATACGTGAGAGGATGACCTTGCGTCTTCGCATGTGGCTGTCCTTCCGTTCTTATTGAATAGAAAAGGTGGCGCATGGGATGAAGGGCTGTGGAGCAGCTGTTATCAAATTAGGCTTTGTGGCTCCACCGTGATGCAGTCCCGAGAGCCAGTACTCCCAAGGCCCACCACTGACTCTGGAAGCCACACCTATCCCTTCTTTCTTACGCTAGGGGGCTGACTCCCAAAGACATTCCGTCTGCTTGGATGCAAGAGCCAGGATACTGCCCAAACTTGCAAAGTGGTTCAGATAAGCCACCCAAAGGACAGCGGGTGGGGGTGAGACAGAGTGGGCTCCAGCTACAGATGAGGGAAGCAGGCTTAGGGAGCTTGGATGACTTGGTTCCCAAGTGACAGGCGGGGCTCACTGAGTGAAGTAGCCCTGTTCTGTATGCTTGCCCATACTCTGCTTTCGAGAACCTCCCTCCCAGCTCCCAAGAAGCACTGTAACCTACACACCCATCCGGCATCTGTCAGCTGTCGATAAAGATCCACTCACAACACTCGCACAAGCTAGGCATGCAGGGTGGGTGAGGGCTGCCTCTGGTCCAGGGTACCTACCTGGCTGCTGTTGGCCTCCGTAGGCTCTTCAGATCCCTGGCTGAGGGAAGCTTCCAGTACGGTCCCCACAGCTTGAAACATGGCCCTGATGGCTTCTTGGCGTCTCTGATCCTCAGGATGAACCTTGGCACTGGCTGTCAACAGAGCTTCAGCTGCGTGCTGCAGGACCTGACTGGCCTCCCACTGGCCTCACCCAAAGAAGGAAAAACAGTGTGAGCCCCTGCCTGGGATAGGCCATTCAGAGAGCAAGGAGTGTACTGGAGGGATGGTGCATGGGAGGCCGAAGCCGGGGAAGAAGTAGCCCAGAGCCTGACATAAGCAACCTGACTTCAAGCTGGTTCCTCCCTCTTTCCTGCGATTGAAGCTCTTCTGGGAGAGTAACCTGGTCTGCCTCTGAGTCATTCCCAGAGTACTTTGTATAACATCCAAGCCATAACAGGCATTTGGTAACAGTTACCGACTAGGGGCATGAGACATACACAGTGAAAATGATGGATGGAGGACAGCTGGAGGATAGATAGATGGTGGACAATAGATGGATTGAGGGTGGGTGATGAAAAACGCGTCGGGGGGAAATCGAGACCGGGTCGGAGATTGATAGAGAAAGGATGTCTGTACGGAGGGTGGGCAGGTGCAGAAAGGACGTGTAGGTGGGTGGACGGTAGATAGTTGAACATAGCCCTCATCCCAGTTTTGTAATGTTTTTATGTGTTTGTGAGATTGTTTGTTTCATGTCTAGGTGCTCCAGTAGCCTGAAAGTACCGTGAGGGCAGGTCCACGTGTGAGTGAGTTCAACACTGGCCCCCACACAAAGGCATTGGTGAAGCGTTTGTAGAATGAGCTAACTAGTGGAAGTGGGGAGCAGGGGATGGCTAGCGGGGTGTGCATAAAACAGACAAATGAGCAGCTGCGGTGGGCGCAGGAAGTGTCTCATCAACAGCACAGGGCCCTGGAAGAGTTCCAGTCTTGCAGGGGATCTGTGAGGAGAGTGCCTCCCTCCCCATCCCACCCTCACCCCACCCCCAGCAGAGCAACTGGACAGGACCAGGGTGCTTCTCCCTCTCCATGGCTTTGTGACTTCATTTTGACTCTGGGCTGCCATAACCCTGGGGGACATGGTACTTGGCTGTGATCCTTCAGGAAGATGATCCTGAAGCACAAGTTTGAGTGTGAGTCATTGATTCGAATGTGATCCTAGGGAACATTCTAGAGGAGTGGGGAAGTGAGAGAGGGAAGGGTCATGGGTGAAAGCAGAAGGTATAAGCCCGTTACCTGGGGCTTAGTCCTGTTCAGGGCTTCCTCACCAAGAGTCACTGTGGGACTCCCCTGCCATGTGAGTAGGTGGGGGAAGTGTGGGGATCAGGGAGACCCGAGGCTAGCAAGGCAGGAGCCAGCAGCTATGTGGTAGGCTGATACACAGTGGGTCAGCAGCCATATCTGAAGACACACTTGGGACCTAAGGTGACTAGGATCCAGGTGCTCCCGCTGGTGCCCACAAGTGGACAGTAAGCATACTGGCCTTAAACCCAGAAGTGAGGCACTTGGGTCTGTCATGGACCCACGAAGGACAGCACAATAATTGAGGGACTTCTTTGATCTAATGGATTGCCACACCCAGAGCATGGAGAGGAATGTGTGCCTTGGCTTAGCCTGGCCGCTGGAAATTCTCACCTGAGCCACCAAGGTGAGCTCCTCGCTACGGCGGGTCGCCTCTCGCAGCGCCTCAGCCAAACCCTGCACCCTCTGTATGTTCTCCAGGCCAGTGGCGAGCACGGACAGCGATCTCAGCACAAGCTCTCTGACCTTGGCACAGAGGGAGAAAGGGCAGGAAGGGAGCGACAATTTCAAAGGCTCCGTGAAGGCCTTGCAGGAGAATTTGGGGTCGCAGGAATGACTGGGTTCATCTGGGCTCTGTAGTCTTGAGGTATGGCAGACAGGATAATGGCCAAAAGAGCTTTGAAACCTGTGACCATGTCACCTCGCAGGAAAGAAAAAAAAAAGAGAGAAAAGGTGCTTTGACAAAATCATTCTGAAGATATGGTTCAGCTCAGCGCCTTCACGTGGGGAGATCCTTTGGCAGTTGCAGGTGGGAGTGGTATAATCGCAAGGGTCTCCATAAGACAGAGGTGGGAACACTGAGGAAGAGGACTGGTGATGTGTGCATAGGTGGGAAGAGGATGCGTGGAGAGGGGAGGGTTTCAGAAAGGTAGTAAGGGGGTGCTGGTAGCTTGATGATTTACATATTTAGTATGCAAGAATGAAGACCTAGCTGGGCCGTAGTGGCGCCTGCCTTTAATCTTAGCACTCGGGAGGCAGAGGCAGGCGGATCTCTGTGAGTTTGAGGTCAGCCTGGTTTACAGAGCGAGTTCCAGGACAAGTTCTAAAGCTACAGAGAAACCCTGTCTCAAAAACAAACAAACAGAATGAAGACTAAGCTCCATTGCCTAGAGCCTATGTAAACACACACACATGCACACATGCACGTGCGCACACTCACACACACACATACATGGAAAAAGGCGTTAGGTTAGGAGCCTAGGAATGACGATGACCTCTAGAAGCTGGAAACACTAAGAAGCAGATTCTCCCCTACAGCCTCCAGAAAGTTCTCAGCCTTGCCGAGGCATGCCTGACACTTTCCTCCTCCGGTCATCTTTAGTATGAGGGAGCTGGAGTGAGGCTTCCAGAAGGCTGTGACTCCATGGTATTGGGCAGAGAAAGTGGGTTACCAATAAAGACGATATTTTCTTCACTCTACGCCACTCACTGGAAGAATTAAAGCAGGAAGTGACAGTGACCACTGGGAAACACTCAAGGCTTCTCTGACTCATGAGCCCCACCCCAAGAAGTCGTGTAGATTTTAAAGGGCCCATTTCACGCACCTTCTGTGTGGTATCCATTCTAAGTTGCCCAGAACCTGGGCTCTGGTCCTCCTGGTTAAGTTCAGAGGACACAGCCTTGACAAACTGTAGAAACTGTTCACTGCCATGCTCATCTTGCAGAACTACAGCGATTCTCTCTGCCACAGTAGCCTGGAATGTCGTATAGTCACTACCTGTGTTCCCACGTCCCACCTGACAAGGAAACCAGAAACGGGCTCAATGGTCTTTGTTCAAGAAACTGGGTCATGGGTCTGGGAGCAGAGGAGGCCTAGGAAAGAGCTCTCAGGCGCTTCCTGGGACTGGAGGGCACCTGGACCCGTTTGCACCATCTTTGGGGCAAACCCACGCTCCATCTCCAGCTGCCCTCTTCATCCTACCCATCCCCCCACCTGCACCTGCCTCCCAGCCATGAACTTCTCTTGAGACCTCTCCAGGCTCTGCCCAGAGTTCTGTCGTCTGAGCTCCGCCCTTCTGCTCCAGCTTGCTCCTGCTCCCAGGACCTCCCCATACACTGGCTACTAAGTCATAAGATATACAAAGGCGTGTGTCTGTGGCTGTATCCTCAGGACTTGGCACACGGCGGATGGGTACTCTGTAAATATTTGCAGAAGGAATGAGTAGATAGGCGATTCATCACCCATGCCCTCGGTTGCCTCCGCATGCCTCGTAGTCCCTGAGGTTCAGCTGGATGGAGGCATCTCCCAGGAAAGAAACACCAGCCGTCGCTACCACCCACCTTAGCTGCCACTTGGGTCTGCTGTCTGTCCCCTGCCTGATTGGTGACAGAGATGACCACTGTCAGAACAAAGCCATCCTTTTCTTCCCCAAGTGGTAGGAACACAGCAGGGAGTGCTGGTGCAGGGCCGCAGTGGAAGCAGGATCCTGGCATAGTGGAAATGAAGCAATTAGGGGGGGCAGAGCCCGCTCCTGGTCACAGGGTCAGAGAAGCCTCAGTTATTGGTGGGGTGGCAGCCATTCTGGAAATCCACAGGTTTCTGTACCTGCAGAATCATTACCCTAAAGTGTATGAAAAATTGAAGGACCTTCACCCTGTTTACAAGTGGGTTTTTGTTTTTGTTTTTTGTGGTGGTGGTTAAATTAAAACATTTTTTAAGATTTATTTATTTAAATGAGTGCTCTGTCTGCATGTGCCTGCTCACCAGAGGCAGGCATTGACTCCCACTATAGATGGTTGTGAGCAACCACGTGGTTTCTGGGAATTGAACTCAGGGCCTCTGGAAGAGCAGCCAGTTCTCTTAACCCCTGAGTCATCTCTTCAGCCCAAAATGTATTTTTAGTTTATGTGTATAGTTGTTCTGCCCATGTGTATATCTGTGTACCACATGCATGTCTGATCCCTAAACGGGCCAGCGGAGGGTGATAAATCCCTTGGAATTGGAGCTACAGATGGTTGTGAGCCACCGTGTAGGTGCTGGGAATAGAACCTGGGTCTTCTGGAAGAGCAATGAGTTCTCTTAGCAACTGAGCCAACTCTCCAGTCCCAGGCAGGTTGGTTTTGGTTTTGGTGTTTTTGTTTTTACATGTGGTAAAACCACATTACAACATGAACAAAAAGAAGGTAGGGAGTGGGGAGAGAGAAAGGAAGAGCAGGAGGGAGAAGAGAAACTCAGCCCCTAAAACTCCACACCCTTCAGATCAGCCACGTGAGTTAGGCGGGTGTGTTTTGTTTGTTTGCTTTAATCTTCATATGTGTGTGTGATGTGTGTGATATGCGTGTATGTGCGTGATGTCAGAGAGATGTGTGTGTGTGTGTGTTTATACCCACACGCCACAGCACACATATGGGGGACAAAGAATAACTTCATGCTTTGGTTCTCTCTTACCACCTTTATGTGAATGTGAGGATTAAACTCGAGTCCCAGTCCAGAGCAGCAAGCAGAGCACTGAGCCATCGAACCAGCCCCTTGTTTGTCTGTTTATTGCTATTTGCTTGGAGGTTTTCATTGTTCTTGGTTTGCTTTTCTGAGACATTGTCTTACCCTGTAGTCCAGGCTGGCCTAGAACTCACCATGGAGCCCAGGCTGGTCTTGAACTCACAGCAGTCCTTCTGCCCCAGTCTCTGAAGTGCTGGATGGTATTGTAGACATGAGCCACCAGCCTTGGTGTCAGTGTTGGTTCAGGGTTTGGTTTTACAGTGTGGGGGTGGACTCCAGCGCCTCCCACGTGTAAGTACTCCAGACAATCACTCTGCCGCCCACCTGCCCCACTGCACCTCCAGAGAGCTTCCCAGTTGCTGTGTCTCAAACCACGCCCCCTCGGTACATGGCATGGTTTGCAAGATGTCTCTGCCACTAGATGTTAACGATCATGAAGTTAAGGATTTTCTCTGTTGTGTCCAATGCTACATACCTAGCACCCAGAACACAGCATGGCATTTGGCATCTGTATGCTGTAAATGTAAGTGAATGGATGAATTATCTTTTGTTTCTTAAAGGAGACCCACACATCACGGAAGTCTCCAGTCATTGTGCATGCAGTGTGCAGACAATCACGAAGCTATTAACTTGCAATTGACTTCTGCAATTGAACAGTCACTGCTGTCCAGTCACATTTCCTTGTATGAGATGCGGGATGAGACGAAGGGGGAAATCTGGCCTCTCCCTTTGGGTACAAAGGGGAGTCATTTGGGAATGAAGCCTACTTGCCTTGCTTGGGTTTCCTTTTTCTTTCCACGCTCGGACCCATTCATTACCTTCTTAACAGCCCAGCGTTTGCGCATTCTTTGACGGGGCATCCAATGAAGCCGATGCTCCCTAGAAGGGCTTCCACCCACCTTTCCCAGTTAAGGTACATTGTTTATGTCGTGTGGTGTCTGGGGCAGGATAGTGCAGAGTGTGTCAGCATCACTCCTGATGCCTCAGTTTGGAAGAAAGTTTCACTTGGACTAAGGCCCACACAGGGCTCCTGTGATGATTCCCAGATACCCAGGGCCACAGGGAGAACCAGCAGCCACCAAAATGGAACAGTAAATGGAGTGAGCTGCCCCAAGCCACCCATCTCTTCATAGCCACTACTCTTCCACTGACATGGATGACTGTGTGGGATGTCATGCAGTGTACGTAGGGTCTTTGATGGTCACCCTCTGAGAACCTACGCCAAAAAAAAAATGTTCTTTGAGATTTGCTTGTCCTGGGATGTGGTCATTCTCTGCTGCCACTTACAAATTGGGGTCAGTGAAAGTGTTGAAGGTTCTATAAACCAGATCTTTTTCTGTCTTCCCAGCTAGCTCTAGCTCCTGACTTTTAAAGGGACACAGTGCCCCACTCTACAATGCCTCCCTCTCTCACTCACTCATTCGCTCTCGTGTGCGTGTGTGTGTGTGTGTGTGTGTGTGTGTGTGTGTGTGTGTGTGTAAGACTATGACCTGGTATGTCCATACCTGTTGGGTCTCTTCATCCATTTAACCCTCTCATATACCTTATACTGGGACAAAGTCAGTGGCTTGGGCAGGGGCTGTTGTTAGATGCAGTCCTTCTGGTGTGATGACTGGGCCAGTGCTTTGGGGATGACCAAGGCTTCGGAGGCCCTCATCCTGCCGGTCTCCCTCCATTCTAGAATAGATTCTATTGCAGCTCCTGGACAGGGATAGTCCCCGCTCTTGGAGAAGATGAATCTGGGGGCTGAGGGAGAGCAGCATCTCTAGCTGGTACCTGACTGCAAACAGAAGCAGTACTCCAGGAGGCTCGGCGCTGCAGCGGCAGTGCAGAAGACAGCAAAGCTCGTCAGGACAGTACCCTCCTCTGGGACAATCGCACAGGCGGGCACCTCTGGTATAGGTAGCATGCTAATCACGTAGGTATCCTCCCCATAGGCATGGCTGGTCAGTGCTGGGAAGGGAAGAGTCATGTGCTTAGGGGACTGTGTGTCCAGAAACTTAGCCCCTCTTCAGGGTGACCTGGGGAGCTTGTTAAGCAAAGATTTCTGGACCCTGCAGCCCTGAACCCTCTGGTCTCTCTGGAGATTGTGGGATAGGCCCCAAAATACTCCTATCTAACAATTGTCCCCAATGCAAGTCCATGAGGTTCACTTTGAGAAAATGGGCAGAGAGAGAGAGAGAGAGAGAGAGAGAGAGAGAGAGAGAGAGAGGAGAGACTCAGGCAGATATGGAGCTGGAATTCTGGTTTTGCTATTAACTGTCCACATGGCCTTGGACTTGACCTCTGTCATGTGTAAGGTGGAACCAATAATGGCTTCCTCATAGTGACTTCACGAGCAGCTTACCCAGATGCCATCTCTCTCCATCCCCACACCCTCAGCTGTGAGCCCTCATCTGTCCTGCAGCAATGTGCCATTTTACTTGGTTCAAAAAAACACGAGGCTGCTAGAGCCGAGGAAAGGAAATCTTTTTTTTTTTGTTTTGTTTTTCGAGACAGGGTTTCTCTGTCGCTTTGGAGCCTGTCCTGGAAATAGCTCTTGTAGACCAGGCTGGCCTCAAACTCACAAGGATCCCACCTGCCTCTGCCTCCCGAGTGCTGGGATTAAAGGCGTGTGCCAACACCGCCCAGCTGCAAAGGAGAATCTTAATTGGTTACCACTAACGGCCTGGCCTAACTCCTTTGAGATGGCCTGAGGTGGAGCAGGAGCATCCACCGAAACAGTGCCTCTGTTTGTCTGGCTGTGGGTGCTCTGTGGGCTGCCTTAGAAAACACAGAATCCACAGGCAGCACAGGCGGTACTTGCCTGCAGTCCTAGCAGGAAACTGAGGGAAAAGACGTCTTCTTAGAAAGCATACCCATCAAAAGAATTTTTTAAAAAAAAGTGTAGCCATCTTTGTTTTGTGACTCTCTATTTGAGCACTGGGCTCATTTTCAATGAGTAACTCTGGCTTCTTCTGGCAGGAAACACAGGTTGACTTAGGGTGGCCAGCTTGCCTCACTGGCATTCTGCCAACCGTCTTGTGCGCTAACAATCCCAGGGCAGCTATTTATATCACCCAAGATTTACATGTGAGGAAACTGAGCAATAAGAAGTCAAATCCTTTGCCCGAAGTCTCCTAAGTAGAAAGCCCACACCCTCGTCCTTGCTAGCCCGAAGCTCCTTATTTTAGCCCTTTCAAGATCGTCTTGTTTCTGCAACAAGAGGTAGGGTGGCCGCTTCTCACCTGTGACCCGGACCCGAACAACAGGTCCCCAGGTCTGCAGGAGGCTGTTGTTCAGCAGCAGCGTGGAGGAGTTGCTGTGAAGGAGGGTCAGCGAGCGTGGCCAAAATCCTCTGAGTCTGCAGGCACCAGGGAGGGGCTCAGCCTGCAAGAGAACAGCACTCAGGGCCTCAGAGTCTGTGGGGTAGGAACCTGGACATCTTCAGTCCCATGGCTTCCATCCCCAGGCCTGACAGACTTCTCTCTGAGGAATGAATGGCAGGCTCTGCTGCTACCCAGGGGTCAGTAAATAGTCAGTCTCCAGCTTTGTCTCTTGTCTGAGGTCAGCTTCCCAGAAAAGGAGCCTGCGGAGGAGCGTGTATAGGTCACTTATGGAAGGAGGACTCGGAAGAGGGATGTGTGTGCCGGTCACCTACTAAAGGGAGAAGCCCAAGGAGGGGTGTTGTGGTTTGAATAAAAATGGCCCGCATAGGCTCTTAAGGAGGGCGCTATTGGGAAGTCTAGACTTGTTGGAGGAAGCATGTCACTGGGGGTGGGCTCTGAGGGTTTCAGATGCCTGAGCCAGGCCCAGTGACTCTCTTCCTGCTGCCTGCTGTTCCAGATGTAGAATGCTGAACTTCTTTTCCAGCACCATGTCTGCCTGCACGCCGCCATGCTTCCTGCCCTGACAAGGATGGACTAAATCTCTGAAACTATAAGCCAACCCCAGTTAAATGTTTTTCTTATTAGGAGTTGCTGTGGCCATGGTGTCCCCTCACAGCAGTAGGAACCCTAACAAACACGAGGGGTGTGTGCAGGTCACTTACAAAGGGAGGAGTCTGAGGAGGCGTGTGTACAAGTCACTAGTGGAGGGAGGAGCCTGAGGAGGGATGTAAGGGCAGGTCACATATGGAGGGTGAACTCCCCAGGGAATCAACAAGTAAACAGGGCAGAGAAGGGAGTGAGAGCAAGCAGTTTTAAGAAGCATCCTTCTCAGTGTGGCCCTGAGGGACCTCGGCCATGTGAGGTGTGCTGCAGGTCTTTGGGGCATGGGTGCTAGGTTACTAGGCTTTCCTGTTCATCTGCTGTAGGCCATCAGGGTCCTGCATAGCAGCTGGGGGATGCCTGCATCCTGGCAGGGGCTTTGGCTGAGGGCAACAGAGTCTGCCTCCCCCACAGACTTGGCTCCTTTGGATCCGTTCACCTGTTAGAATTCCCTCAGGCCCCTCAGAAGCATGTCCCCTAATCTTCCTGACCGCCCTGCGCTGGCTCCAAGTGGGGCTGGTGCACCCTGGCTCAGGACCTGGCATGCAACGTAAGTCTGGTCCTCTCAGAGGACTCAGTTTCTCCTGAGTGGTTGTGGCAGCTCACCGTCTCTGATGAGGTATCATCTAAGAACCAGCTGAACATGGCCATTGGGCTTCCATCGCCCACAGTGACCGTGAGCAGAACGTCCTGGTCAGCTTTCACTGGCCGGCAGTTCTTCTCACAGCTGGAAGGGACAGAGAAGAAAGAAAGAAAGCTCCCGTTCATGACCATTTGCTTAGTCTTGGCCCAGTTCTCGAGTCTGTGGAGAGCTTGGGATATGGCCAAACGAAAGATGAAGTAAAAGCCGCCAATGTTGTAACCTAACCAGGACAGAGCCTTGGTCTGCGAGCAGGTGAAGAGAGTCAAGGCACGGCCAGATTCCCATGCTGCTCCACTTGCAGCGATGTGGAGGGGAGGCCAGGACAGAACTCTGTCTTCCAGTCCCAACCCTGTCACTTAGGAAGGCTCGCCTTGTGTGAGTCACTGGACCTATAAGTCTTGGTTTCCTTAGCTGCAAAGGCAGGTAACTTCTGAGATTCTCTTTAGTGTTGGTAAAAGTGGCAGGTGGCATACATATGGTGAATAATGAGAGCCGCCCTGGGGGTGACATGTCGGAACCCCTAGAGCACTGTGAGCGTGCCAGGCTTGGAGGACATGCATGACTGGTCCCAGCTGACGTGTGTCTGGGTCCAAATCCCAGGGTCTTCTGCTGTTTCTCTCTTTCTCCCTTTCCCTCTCCCTCTCCCCATCTCTCCCTCCCTCCCTCTCTCCCTCTCTCCCTATCTCTCTCTCTGTGTATGTGTGTATTGTTTATGTGTATGTGTGTGTGTGTGTGTGTGTGTGTGTGCGCACATGCATATGGAGGTCAGAGATTGATATTGCTCTCTTCACCTTATTGTTTGAGATGACGTCTCTTACTGGACCCGAGAGTCACTCATTTGGCTGGACCTGCTGGCCAGCAAGCCTGGGGACACCCCTGTCTCTGCTTCTCCTGTCCTGGACTTAACAGAGCCATGGTGCTATGCCTGGCTTTTCACTTGAGTGCTAGGAATCTGACCTTTGTTCCTCATGCCTGTGCAACACTTTATCAAATAAACTGTCATCTCTTCAGCTCCCTGAGCCTTCCATATGGTGTCCTGCCCCTCCCTGGAGCCCGAGAGGTCACTTTGACATCCGCTGCCTGTATAATGCTTCTCTAGGTCCTCCTCCAAACTTCCTTCTTCTCTTGTCAATGTCTGTCAAGTACAAGCGTGCTGGTGGGTTTCTACAGCCCCTTCCAGACCATTCTCCAGCTCTCTCTGCAGAGCCAATACCTCAGCTCCCACCCTCAGGCTTCTGCTTGGGTCCTGCCGGTGGGAAGCTTTGGTGCTGTCCCAGGAGGTCTGAGGAGAGCAGCAGGCTATTTTTCACTGCTTACCAAAGGGCTAAAGCGGTAGAACTGGTGCCCCGTCAGGTCAAGGTCATAGCTTCTATCCCTCTCCACCTGCTGTCATTCAGAGGGGATTCTAGTCACTCCCCCTCTGAACTCTGCAGTGCTAGGAGTGATGGCTTGCCCCACCCAATTGCAGTCTTGCATGGTCACCTGGGCCATTCCTTCAGTCCTGTTCATTCACACCTGAAGGAGGATGCTTATCCTTCTGTAATCAGTTTCTGACTACAGTGAGCCGTCTGCTTCCGGCAGCTCCAGTTGCCTCTAGCTCCTGCCTTGACTCCTACAAAATGCTAAACCATCTCCCTGAGGTCCCTTCTATCCTGACAGCAGAATGTTTTAATTTTATTTATTTATTTATTTTTGGTTTTTCGAGACAGGGTTTCTCTGTAGTTTTGGAGCCTGTCCTGGAACTAGCTCTTGTAGACCAGCCTGGCCTCGAACTCACAGCGATCTGCCTGCCTCTGCCTCCCGAGTGCTAGGATTAAAGGCGTATGCTGCCACCACCACCACCCTGCCCAGCAGAATGTTTTAAAGCAAGTTGTGACCATGTCCCTCCTTCTCAGAGAGATGTTGGGCAGTGTGCTGGCTGGTCATATGTCAACCTGACACACAAACCAGAGTTCTCTGAGTGGAGAGGACATTAACTGAGAAAATGTCTCCATAACATCGGGGGTTGCAGGGCATTTTCTTAATTAGTGATCCATGAGGGAGAGCCCAGCCCACTGGGGCCATCTTTGGGCCAGTGCTCCTAGATTCTATAAGTAAGCAGGTTGAGCAAGTCACGGGAAGCAAGCCAGTAAGCAGGATTCCTCCATGGTCTCCTGCCTCCAAGATCCTGTCCTGTCTGAGTTCCTGTTTTGACTTCTTTAAGTGATGAGCAGTGTTGTGGAAGTGTAAGCCAAGTAAAGCCCTTTCCTCCCCAACTTGTTCTTTGGTCTTGGTGTTTCGTCACAACAATAGAAACCCTAAAACAGGTAGCTTTCCCTAGAGACTCCCTGGTCAAAGACCTAAATCTGGTGTGACCTGCCAGACCCCCCCTCTCTCTTTCTCCTCCTCCCCACACTCCTCCCTCAAGTCTCTGTTGAGCTCCACCTCCTACGGGAGGCCCTCTCTGTCCCCTGGATGAAGACCTTGTCATCAACCTCTGCTGTCCCTTCATGCTATTTATTGCTGACCCCCAGGTTGCCACCCCTATGGGAGCCCAGGTGAGACCAGCCCTGCAAGCCCCACCCCCGATGAAGAACACGCCCACATGCCTCACCTGATTTGAGGCCGGAGGTCCAGGGGAGAAAACACATAGAGGCACTGTTCTGTCTCTCTCTCCAGTTCCTGGCCCCTTAGGAGAGCCAAGTGCAGGGTGACAGCAGAGTTGAGCAGTGGTAGACAGGAGGTAGGGAGCACCAGCCACCTTTGGTCTGTGTGGAGCAGTTGCCTCTCCACACAGTCATTCCACTGAGCCCAGCAATGTCCTGAGAGAGACAGCAGACACTTAGGCACAGCATCCCTGAGCCTGACACACCATGGCTTTTGTGGGCGATGGTTTGGTTTTGTTGAGACCCGGTCTGGCTGCACAGCCTCATCTGGCCTCAAACAGATGCTCTTCTTGCTTCTGCCTCCTGGGTGTTAGGGTTACAGGGCTGAGCCACCATGCCCAACTGCCGGTTATCCCATTTTATTTTGGTTTGGGGATGTGTGCATGCGTGTGCATGCATACATGCGTGCGTGCGTGTGTGTGTGTTTGTGTGCACGCTCACACGTGTTCATGAGCACACATGTCATGGATGCACGTGGAGGGCAGAGGACCACTTGAAGGAGTGAGTCCGTTTTTCCTTCCACCGTGTGGGTTTCAGGGATTGAACTCAGGTTGTTAGGCTTGGCAGCAAGCACTTTTACCTGCTGAGCCATCTCATAAGCCTCAGTTACTCCATTTTTAGAAATTTGAGTTATGAAAGCAGCCACGGAAGATAAAGACTGGCAGGACTGTCTATCAGAGCAGAGAAGTGGAAAAACCTGTAGTGACATTTCATTTGTCTTTTAATAAATAAAGCTTGCCTGAGGATCAGAAAAGTAAGACAGTCACACTGGCCAGCTTTACAGACCAGGCAGCAATGACACACACCTTTGATCCCAGTAGCCACAATGACACACACCTTTAATCCCAGTAGCCTCACTAGTTTGCCATAGAAACCAGGCAGTAGTGCTGCATGCCCTTAATCCCAGAACTAGAGAGGAACATAAGATGGGAGGAGACAGCTCTCAGTCTCAGTCTCATTCTGAGGCTTCCTGGAGGCAGGATCGCCATTTTCGGACTGAGATCGAGGTAAAAACCAGTGGCTGCCTGCTTCGCTTTTCTGGTCTTCAGGTTAACCCCAATATCTGTCTCTGAGTTTTCATTAATCATGCATCAAAACCCAAATGCAAACAGTGATTACACGGTGACCTGGTTCTCTGCTGTACTATGATTATGAAAATCAGGATGGACAGGGGAATACTATGGCATTAAAATGAGATGGCTCAGCAGCTAAGAACACTTGTTACTCATGCAGAAGACCCAGGTTCAATTCCCAGCATCCACATGACAGCTCATAACTATAACTCCAGTTCCAAGAGATTCAACACCCTCTTCTGACCTCTGTGAGCACCAGGCACACACATGTGCACATACATGCATACAGGCAAAAGACACACACAAATAAACGATTTTTTAAAACATGCAGAGGATTGTTGTTGTTTGGGATTTTCAAGTCATATAGCACCAGTTAACCTTGAATTCATGTCCAGCTGAAGATGAATCTGAGCTCCTGAGCCTTCATCTTCTACTTCCCAAGTGCTCAGACATAGTAGTCAATGAAGAAAAAAAAAACACAGAAGCAACACTCAACATTTTATTTCTAAAATGACAGTATATCTGGGGAATATCCCTATAAAAAAGGAGATACCCAGTTTGGAAGTATGTGCTGCTATCTTTGTTTGAAGAAAGGTGCCTGGACTCTCCCTAGTGAGGGGTGTGTGTGTGTCTCAAGTGTGCATGTATTTGTGTATTTGTATGTGTGTGTTGTTTATGTGTATGTGTTTATGTATTTTTGTGTGTGTCTGCTGTATATGTGTGTGGTATGTTATGTTGAATGTGTGTTTATGTGTGGTGTATGTATGTGTTTGTGTATTTGTATGTGTGCGTGTAGAATGTTTGTATGTGTGTGTGTTTATGGTGTTGTGTGTTAGGATAGAATGACTCTCTTAGAGCAGGACTTTCTGGTCACGGGATTGATCAGGATTTGCCAGGGCATGCTGTCAATTAGCAAAGCAGCCTGGCTTTTACATTGAAAAACATGTGTCACTATTTTTAAATCTCCTCATGGCCCTGTCACCCGTTTTCAGGGCCACCATCCCTCCTTGGCTTGCTGTTACTCTTCCACACCCATTTCTGTGGTTTACACTCTGGCACACACAGGTTGACAGTGTCAGGCATGGGTCATGTCAGATGAAGACATGATTGACAGATGAAGATGAGCATAGGCAAGCCTGGCGATGCTCACACATCAGTGATGGGGGAGCTGGCTGGAGAGTGTATACCACCTACCACAGGACCAGCGGAAGCTCAAGTCTGGGTCACCATCTGGCCAGCTCAGTGTGACTTCTGTGAAATGATCCACGTACAGTTCAGGCTCAGTGAACACCTTCATGTCCCCTTTGTCTCCCTGGAGAGGAATTAACCACTGGTGAGACAACACTATAGTTCAGTGTCACTGTAGAGTGCTGCCACCAACATACCCTCCTCCCCAGAGTGGTGTGTGTTGACAGAGGCCACAGGGGGAGGCTCAGAGCAGAGAAAGTTCTGGATGGCCTTCTGTCCTGGGGTTTCCCTCAGGAGGCATGGAGTGTCTTCCTAAGACTCACTGGGTACATAGCTTTGTCTCCAGTGTAGGCTTGGAAAGAGGTCATTCTGAGCCAGGTCCTGTGCTAATGCCTGGAGACGTGGTAACAGAGACCCAACTGTTGCCCTTAACATGGATAGGAAAGACAGGGACGTGAAAGGACACTTAAAACTCAGAGCACAGCCTGTGCTTGGTTAGAGGGGATTCAGTTAGTGGAAGCGTGAGACTGGAAGTTAGAGGCAATCGGTTAAGAATTCCTTGAGGGATTTGGAAGAGGTGACTCAGTTTGTAAGGTCTTTCCAAGTATGATGACCTGAATTCAACCTCCAAGCCCACTGAGGGCAGTGATGTGCTTGTAGTGCCAGCCTCGGGGGAATGAGACAGATGAATCTCAGGCTAACTGGCAAGCCAGACTAGACTACGGGATGAGCTGCAGGATAACGAGAGGAGAGACCTTGCCTGAAAAACCAAACCAAACCCAACGGGGATGGCTCCTGAGGAACAATGCCTGATGGCCTCTGATCACCGCATGCTCACGCACATGCATGCACAAAGAAAGGAAAAACTGCAAAGAATACAGGCCTTAGGGCCAGCCAAGTCTCAGAGGAAGTCACGAGCCTGTGTCCTTCAGCCATGTTCTTAGTCTCCGTCCCTCTGAGGACTTGCTAGCATCTGACTCCCAGGGTTGCCACATCTTCCCTGTACAGAGTCAGGGAAGCTTCGTTCGGGATGGTCTCCCAGAAGCGTCCAAAGGAAGAGGAGAGGGTGCTGGCTAGGCAACAGCAGAGACTGTGTCAGTTCCGGGAGAGGAATCAATAGGCCCGCAGTGAACTCTGGGCGTAATTGCTGCTGGGCCCTGTTAAACAACTTAGCTATGGGTCCTCTTGTTCACACCTTGACCCGGAATAACACAAGGAACGCACTCCCTGATGAACTGTGCATGCCATGAGTGTGTGGAGGTCAGAGGACACCTCAGAGGTCAGTCCCGGCCTTTCACTTCGTTTGAGAGCCAGGCTCTTCGTCTTCGCTGCATAGGCCTGGCTAACTGGCCTTTGTAAAGCTCCCACGAGTTCCCAGGCCTCCACTTTCCACCTTATAAGTGGATGTCCGGCTTACACCTTGTAGCAAGTGCTTTACCCACCGATCCATCCTCTCAGTCCTCAGGTCACCTCCGAGCACATCCAGAAGACCACACTCTGGCCATCACCATCAGCGACCTGATGGGCTCTGGGTAGCCACTTACAAATTCTCAGCCTCTTCCTTCTTCTCCTGTGCCTGCCTCTGAGCTTCCTGAAGGCAGAGAGCGCATCTGCCTTTTCCACATCATGCCCTTAGCCCCGAGGTCAATTCATGAACCCTGTAGCTGCACAGTAGGTCTTTCTTACTCAGTAAATACGTGCACAAACAGTGTCAAGGGGAAGAAGCTGAAGACTCTGGCGTAAACATGAAAGAATGCGAGCCTGTTTCCCAAAACAAGTGCTGACGGCTAAGAATTTTCCTCTGAGTGCCGCCTCGGCTGCAGTCACAAATGTGAATCAACCGTATTAACATTAGGATATTAGTTAGAAATACTTTCTAATTTCCCCCATGATTTCCTATTTCACCTCTTTTTTTTCTTTTTAACAGAAATATGCTATTTATTTCTTAAGGTCTACCTACATGACCCAGTGTCTTATTTTTTACAGCCTAAGCCTGTTGTAGTTAGAGAACCTGTTTCTAGGCCTCTTTCCAACTGCAGGACAGCTTAGAGACTCCTGGGGATCCTGTTAGTATCCTTGCTGTGGGTTAATGCCTTGGTACACTGTAAAGATTTGTCACTCATATTGGTTTAATAAAAAACACTGATTGGCCAGTAGCCAGGCAGGAAGTATAGGCAGGGCAGACAGACTAGAATTCGAGGAAGAGGAAAGGCAGAGACGCAGTCACTAGCCAGACACAGAGGAAGCAAGATGAGGATGCCTCACTGAAAAAAGGTACCAAGCCATGTGGCTAAACACAGACAAGAATTATAGTCTAATTGAAGATGTAAGAGCTAGTTAATAATAAGCTTGAGCTACTTGGCCAAACAATTTAAAATTACTATAAGCCTCTGTGTCTTTCTTTGGAGCTGAATGGTTGTGGGACTAGGTAGGAGAGAAACTTTCCAAACCCCAAACTTAAAGCAAAGTGCTTGGATGTATTTTCTTGTGAACTTAAATGTTTTAAAGATACTCACATTCTTTGCTTCAGCATTCATTCCAGATGGTTCTTGGAGACTGGAAGGGGCTGTGAACATAACGAGAACAAGCATTAAGCTTTAGTAGGAAATATTGTTAGAAGTTGTCAAGGCAGAGTCACGCAAGGGTTGTGGCACATGAGGTCCCAACTCGGGGTCGAGGAGGGGTCAAGTCTAGACAGCACAGTAAGACTCCTCTCAAAAACAAAACAAAACAAAAGTCTCTGAAAAACAAAGGAAGGCCATGCTGAACGTGCTCTAAGGTGTCTTTGTAAGTGGTTCTAGGAACATGGAGAACCCCATGCAGGTGATAGATGCACAGGTGACAAGGCTCAGTCAGTGGGTGGCAGGTTTGCAGCTGCCTCACCCGACTTTGGCCTGAGTGCTGGGGTTCTGACCACAGGTGCTCACACCTGCACATCCAGCTTGCCTCACTAAGCCCCCTCTGCAGCCCTCATCTTGTATGTTTTGGTTATTGTTTTGCAGCACTAGGGGTGGCTTTCAGGGCTTCTGTGTGCTAAGCAAGAACTCCACCACTGAGCCACGCCCTCAGGCCATCACAGGAGAGGTGAAGAAGGCTTCAGCCTGCCTCATGTTCTCCGGTCGTCTCTCTGTTAGAATGCCTGAGACCGTATGAATGTTACGTCTGAGCACTGCACCGTGCCATCTGAGGAGTCCCGTTCAGCACAGAGCTTTTCTGGTACTTTCTGTGACTGTGTCTCTAGAGCACCCAGAGGGTTCTGAGACTGTGGAATGGACTCTGTGTTCAGAGCCCTGTCTGGCTCCGGGAAGGTTCAGTGCCCTGGACCCCTGAGAGAACAAACGCCTTGCCTGTGACGGTGATGTTCCCCATGTCCGTGCTCAAGTCTGAGAAAGTGTTCCGCACACTCACAGTGACCAGAAAGGTGCCTGCAATGCAAAGGGGAAGAGTCACTGACGTTGTCACAATTCTGTGACACAAGTGGAGACAGCTCTCTCTAGGTGTTCCTGTTTGGTTGCCCTAGGGCAACCCTGGAATCTCTCGGCCTCTGAAGCGCTTATGAGTCCTATGATACACCAGACCTGGGGCAAGGCTCTGGGGACACACAGGTGAAGGAGCATGACACTTAATATACACATAGGTAGAAAATGTCTCTCTGTGACAAGGACTGGCTCTGGGAAGAGACTAAAAGGGAAATGATGGACGAGTATGATAAAAATGTATTATATCCATATATGAAATTCTCTATGGATTAAAAAAAAACCCATGAGAAGTGTCCAGGCTGAGAGCCCCTGAAGACAGCTAGGAACTCTAAGGGTGACAGATAGAATGTATTCCCTTACTGAGGAGGGTCTCAGGTAGGGTCACCAGGTAAGCCGTCATTGTACCCAGGACTGAAAAACTGATGGAACCAAATCAGAAATATAAAAAAGGGGCCTGGAAGGGGGAGCTAGCAACCCAGTACCTTCAACAGGAATTGCCACGTGGTAGGTCCCAGATGACTGCCCACTACTCTCTTCCTTCTGCGAGAAGTTTGCATTGAGTCCTGCCACCTCAATGGTCACCTCCTCCAGGGTACCACGAGCCACTGAGACATTGACCACCAGGTCGCACCCAAGCTCCATGTGGTCAGGAGCCCAGGAGGCCTGCAGCCCTGACAGGAGCTCCACCAAGTGGACGGTGATGTTTCCAGAGCGGGCGGAGGTGGTGCTGTTGTCCACAGCTTGGATGTTCAGATGGTGCCTCCCAGGGCCCAGCAGCTCCTGGGTGCCTCTGTCCAGAGTCAGATTGTAAGGTCTCAAGCCCCTCTGGGTGGTAAACTCAGCCAGAGTTATATTACCCGAAAGCACAGCGTAAGTCACCCCAGCTCCTAGGTGGGTAAGGGAAATTCAGGAAGCCTGTTACTAACTATGCAGCTAGCATTCTAAGAGAGTTCAGACTGATCTCTGATGTTAGATTGTTGAGAGAAAGGGCCTCTTGTTGGTCCCGGCTGCCTGGCCAGCTTAGTCCTGAAAATAATCACACAGAAACTGTATTCATTAAATCACTGCTTGGACCATTAGCTCTAGCTTCTTATTGGCTAACTCTTACATCTTAATTTAACCCATCTCCATTAATCCGTGCATCACCACAAGGTCGTGGCCTACCAGCAAAGTTTCAGCACGTCTATCTCTGGTGGTGGCAGCTCCATGCTTCTAACTCTGCCTTCCTCCTCCCATGCTATAGGCCAAGCCAGTTCTTTATTCATTAACCAGTAAAAGCAACACGTAGACAGAAGGACCTCCAACACCATCAGATTCTGGGGTGGACATAAAGAAATATCTAAGGATGGACCACACTCCTTAAATGCTGACTGTAATTATTTCTCAATATTGACTTGATCAGTGATTTTTATTTTTATTTTTTAACTTTCTGGGTCTATTTTTTGTTTGGTTTTATTTTTTGTTTTTTCAACACAGGGTTTCTCTGACTAGCCCTGGCTGTCCTGAAACTCCCTCTGTATACCAGCCTGGCCTGGAACTCACAGTTACACCAGCCTTAGCCTCCCAAATGCCAGGATTCAAGGTGTGCACCGCCATCACTCAGCTCTGCTCATTTTTATTTTGTTTGTTTGTTTTTGAGACAGGACCTAATTTAGTCCAGGCTGGCCTTGACCTCACCATGTGGCAGAGGCTGGCTCTGAATTCTTGAATTTCCTGTCTGAACCTCTCAAACATTAGGATCACAGGCAAGCACCACTATGCCCAGTTTATATGGTGCTGGACATCAAACCCAGGGCTTCTTGGATGGCAAGTACTCTACCAACTGAGTGACAGCCCCAGACACGTTGTTATTTATTTATACCCTTGAACATAGAAGTTACATGATAGGGACACTCTTGGGGTGGGAAGTTGAAAAAGAGACATCTCTGGACAGACATGGGGATTTTGATTCATGAACCTCAAGTCTCATTGTCAGCCAGAGTAGGTGGATGTGTTTCCTTCATCTACTGATGACTTCCTGGGACCAATCACTACGCAACTCAAACTGTTCTCCTCCCTGGCAGTCTGCAGATGACTGTCCTAGTTAGACACCAAACACTGCAGTTAGCTGAAAATGTGATGTATGCAACCACATGGTATTCTTTTCATCAGAAATCAAGCCAAATGCCTTTCTTATTGGGATGAGGATGAAAAAAAAAGTGGGGAAGGAAGAGGAGCTATTGGTGGTGGTAACGGTGGTGGTGATCATTTGGTTATGGTGCTTGTGGTAGTTTGAATGTAACTGACCCCCATAAGTTCATAGGGAGTGGATCTATTAGGAAGTGTGGCTTTGTTGGAGTGAGTATAGCCTGGTTGGAGGAAGTGCATTCGTATAGGGGTGGGCTTTGTGGTTTCCTATGTTCAGGATAACACCCAGTGTCTCAGTCAATTTTCTGTTGCCTAAAGGATGTAGGACCCTCAGCTAATACTTCAGCCCCGCATCTGCCTGCATGCTGCCATGCTCCCTGCCATGATGACAATGGACTGAACCTCTAAAACTGTAAGTCAGCCCCCCAATTAAATGCTTTACTTTATAAGAGTTGCCCTGGTCGTGATGTCTCTTCACAGCAATAGAAACCCTAACTGAAGCAGTGGTGATAATAACGGTGATGATGGTGATGGTGGTCATTTGGTGATGGTGGTGATCATATAAAGCCCTATAGGAGCAGGGTCTTTAACTCTCATTTCTATTCCTACTTCCCGCACACCAGGCAAAGAGCTGACATAATTATATTTGTAGGATGACTAAATAAATCAATGAAAGATTATTTTAATTTACCTCAGATGCACATATCAGCCTTTATAAGGCAATAGGCACACAAGGGCAGAAATGAATCTCATGAGTGCTGTGTCATAGCCTGTCATAATTCCATTAAGTCTCTGTCCAAGTGAAGGAGGTCGTACTGAGTCAGATCCTTCCACATTTGATGATCATCACCATTACCATCATCACCATCCCCACCATCATCATCACCATCACCACTACCATCATCACTGCCATTATCACTGCCATCATCACCACCACCATCATCACTATCATCATCACCACCACCATCATCACTATCATCATCACCACCATCATCACTGCCATCATCACCATCACCACCATCATCATCATCATCACCACCACCATCATCATCATCACCACCATCACCATCACCATCATATACCATCACCATCATCATCGTCATCATCATTGCCATCACCACCATCAACATTTCCCTCATCAACACCATCATCCTAGATCGATGCTGCATAATTTGTGTTAACAGGGCTGAGTTCAGATCTCTAACTGGACTGTGCTTGTGGGAAAATGCTGTTGTGCATAAGGCAGAAAAGATGGATACTTAAAATATCAATGGAAACCCTCCAAGCACCAGCCAGTTAGGATGGGTGTGCTGAGAAATAGTGGAAATTGTGGCAAACTAGAGTGATTTCTGTAATAATTAGAATGGATGCTGTGACCAATCAGGGTGGAAACCTCGACTAGTCAAAGTAGATGTTGTAACCAATCAAAACAGCCTCTGGAGTAATTAGAAGACACTGTGTCCCATCTGAGTAGACCCCAGCCAGAACTGTTGACCGGCTTCTACCAATGTGTACAGCTGACTATTGCCAGGCCTCGCCGCCACAGGATGGTGCCACACTCATTGCTGCCATTGGCTGTGTGAGATGGGCCTGGGCCCAGCTGGCAGCCCTCCCAGTCTCATCTCTTCCTATTGAAACTCCCCCAGTGGGAAGTGGCACGGAGGTCCTGTTTCTCAGATGGGATTGTGAACATGCAGAAAGAGCCTTGAGAAGGTGGGGGTTCTCAATGGCTCACAAACCTCTGATTTGTGGCAGATTAACATGCAGTCTACTATAGGTCAATAGCGTGGGACATTATAGATCAAGCACTTAGAGCAATGAAGACACCATGGGTATTAAATAAATGAACAGATGGTAGCTAAGACATTGAAGCCTGAAGTTCACTAGATAGATTCAGAGGAGACCGAGCCTCCCATTTGCCCCAACCTGTTCCATCCTACAGACTCACCTCCATCCAGATCCACCTGAATCCACAGAGGGTCCCCGAAGACGGCCTGACAGAGAAGGCTGGCTCCAGATCCGGAGAGGTTGGTGCACCCGGTGATGTGAGGTATCTCCATCCTGTCTCGCAGCATCACTTGTTTCTGTGCAGTCACGTGCCAGTCACTGGTTGTACACTCAGCGAACACAGTGAACTCCCCAGGAGAGGTGAACTGGTGGGTCACATGGCTGACCGCACTGTGAGGGCCAAGGAGGGCACAAGCTTCAACAGTCACGCATGCATTCCCAACTCCCATGCTTTGCAAAGACAAACTGGGGGGCCGGGAGTGTCGCTCGGTGGGGAGAGGGCTTATCTATCCCGTGTGAAGCTCTGCACTCCATTATTAACCGGGTGTGATGATGCACACTTGTGGTCCAGCACCCAGCACGGGAGGCAGAAGGTTAGAAGTTCAAGACCATCCTCTGATCCATAGTGATTTTTGAGGCCAGTCTCAGTTGAAAGAAAAAGATGTCACATACCACACCCTGCTCTCTGTGTCAGGGGAGGTCACACTGTGACAACTCAGCGGTACCTCAGAAATAGAAATAGCATTGGTAAGTCTTGGAAAATGTCAGCTGCCAGTCCTTTGAAAACAGTTACTTATTTTATTGTTTATTTGTGTGTGTGTGTGTGTGTGTGTGTGTGTGTGTGTGTGCACTTGTGTGTGCTATGTGTGCAAGTGTGTGGAGGCCAGAGGTCAACCAGAGGTGGTGTTCTTCATGAGCCCAGTGAGCTCCAGGGAGCCGCTTGTCTCGGCCTCCTGGTCCTGAGATTTCAAGAGCATGCATCATGCCTGGCATTTTATGTGGGTGCTAGGGATCGAACTCAGGTCTTCATGCTTGCATTGCAAGATCTTTACTGGCTGAGCTGTCTCTCCAGTCCCTACAGGTCCTTTTTACCCACCATCCCCTAGGGACAGTCTCCTTGGACGGGAAAGTTTTACCAGCTGTTCCTGACCAGCACACTGTGGAGCTTTCCAGGATCTCTCGTCTTCCCTCATGAGCACCAGGGAGAACGAGCGGTTTGCAGGGTATGATCTGCTCCCTCGGGCCACTGCCTTCCACCTAGAGCAGAGTTTCTCACCCTGTGGATCGAGACCCCTTTAGGCTCGAACAAACCTGTCATAGGGGTCTCCTAAGACCATCGGAAAACACAGATACTTACACTATGGTTTGCAACAGTAGCAAAATTACAGTTGTGAAGCAGCAATGAAAATAATTGTATGGTTGGGGTCAGCACAGCATGAGGAACTGCATTAAAGGGTCCCAGTACTAGGAAGGTTGGGAAACACTGCTTTAGGTCCCTCTGCTTCTGCACCCGAACCCAAAAGACTGCAGCTTTGGAGCCCTCCCCAGCATCACCTTCCCCGGTGCCTCACAGTGCTCTACTCCTCCCCAAGGCTCTTGTTACCTTGTGTATCAGCATTTTCTCAGCACAGTTGTTACCCCAAGACAACCCAGATATAGAGGCAACTCCCAGTGGAGACAGAAAAACAGTCAGTCCCCAGTTGCACCAGTAGGGGGCACACGGTTACCCAATTCCGGGCTTGGACAAAGTTGGCCTTATATAAATTGTCCCATAGGACCCATAATACAGTCTCAGATATGAGGAGTTTTTCCAGGAGAGAGAAAGAAAACAGCCTGCCGTGCGTCAAATGGGTGCTTCCAAAGGTGAAGCCTCTGGTCTATTAGGCTGGCTCCCCACGAGACAGGATTCTATCCTCAGCCCACGGTAGGAATGGGATTCAGTTTTAAAGTTTCTACCTCTTAGACGGATAGGCAGCTAAGCCTGTCTAGGAGGCTTCAATTCAGTGGTAGCACACTACCTTAGCATGTGTGAGACCCTGGGTTCACGACCCACCATTGCAAAAAATAAATCAATGGGAACGCTTACAGTGGCTCATACCTATAATTCAAGCCCTTGGTATGAGCAAGAGTATCAGAAGTTCAAGGACAGCCTGGGGTGCACAGTGAATACAGAGTGAGATTCTATCTAGAAAAGAAAAAAAGAAAGAAAGAGTACAACAATGTGGCTTGGTGGCTGAGGGCACGCGCTGTCAAGCCTGGTGACTAGAGTTCCATCCTCAGAACCCACGTGGTGGATGGTGATAGCCGACTCCTCGAACCTGTCCTCCGACCTCCACACACGCATGTGGCACAAGCATGCCCCCTATAGTAAATAAATCTTTGTGAAAATAAGAAATAAAAACGAAGGAGGGAAGAGGGGAGTGGGAAGGAGAAGAGGAGGAGGCAAGCACAATGGTATTTGCACAGTTTGGCTTCTATGTAATTTTGAAAAATCATGTCATTATCCATACTGCGAGTTGGGTGCTAATACCGCTGGCCAAACCAAGAAAGCGTGAGAAGGGACCGGCCTGGTATGAATGAAAATGGCTGGAGGAGCTGGATCATTTCAGAGTCCAACAAATCATGAAAGCAGATGAAATTGGATCACGCCGTCGGGGTGATGGCACAGGGACACGTTGTCATCTGTTTCTCTTAAAAGCGACAAAATGTGAGTCACTTTAGCTTAGAGCTGCTGCCCAGACAGGTGTCAGGGAGAAAGCATTGCTGATGTGCTGGCATCGCACGTGCATGTGCACACGCGCACTTGCATGCACATACATGTATGCACGTGCACACACACATGCACACATGTACATGTGTATGTGGGTGCATGTAGAGGTAAGAGGAAAGCCTCAGATGTCATTCTTCAGGTCTTTTTCACCTATTTTTTTAAGACAGGTCTCTCTCTCTCTCTCTCTCTCTTTCTCTCTCTCTTTGGTTTTTCGAGACAGGGTTTCATTGTAGCTTTGGAGCCTGTCCTGAAACTAGCTCTTGTAGACCAGGCTGGCCTCGAACTCACAGAGATCCGCCTGCCTCTGCCTCCCGAGTGCTGGGATTAAAGGCGTGCGCCACCACCGCCCAGCTAAGACAGGGGTCTCTCACTAACCCAGAATTCATCAAGTAGGCTAGTACAATCTTCCTGTGTCTGCTTCCATGACACTGGAATGACAGGGTAGACCACTGGCTGGGTTTTGTCTTTGTTTTTTTACATGGGTGCTGGAGAACCAAACTCAGGTTCTTTACCCCTGAGCTATCACCAGCCCTATTGTCTCGTGTTCATGGACAAAGCAACCCATGCTTGGAGAGAAACGACATAGCCCGAGGCACACAGACTGGGGGTGGTGGTGGTGGTGGCTGAACTATGATGCAAACCAGGACTGTGTGACAAAGCTCAGGTGGTCAGAGGCAGGCTCCGAATGTGGTGATGGAGCCTGAACACACTGTGCCCGGCAGCATCCTACTGCTGAGCTATTACTCTGCTCTGACAGGAAAAAGCTCGCCATCACTCACAACACTCAATTCTCAGTTCTGGAAAGCCCCTGAAGCCCTGGAATCAAGCCCAGGCCAGCACAGACCCTCAGCTGACACCCAGTTGACCCTGGGACAGGTGAGAGAGTGAGGCCTTTCTTGGTTAATCGCCACCCACAGGGTCAGCCCAGCCCAGGAAGTCTGCTCCGCCCTTCCCAGAACCATGAGAAGTGAAAAGAATGGATCCGGTCATTAGGTTTGGAGGTGGCTGGTTATGCAGCCAAAGTTGATCAATACAACCTTCACTAAGGATCAGAGGTCACTCTTACCTGGCAGGGTAGTAGGGGTCAAACATGTGGCCATCTCCCATGCTGAGTACACAGGACAGGTTTCCAGTGTAGGGAGAAAGGAGCCACATCAGGGAGATGGTGACATTGTCGAAGATGAAGCTCTCACTGGGCACCACAAGCCGCAGGCCTGCAGACCCAAGCAAGATGCTTTGTGAATCTGTGAATCACAGACGTGGGGTTCTACTCAAGACTCACTTCCTCTACCTGTGTGGCCTTTATTTTTATATAAGGCATTTAATTTTAATTTCATTTTGAGATAGGGTCTCTTCACATAACGCTGGCTGACCTGGAACTCACTATGTAGACCAGACTGGTCTCAAACTCACAGAGATCCACTTGCCTCTGCCTTCTGATTACTTTTACTTTTGAAAGATTTATTTATCTGTTTGTTTAGTGTGTGTGTGTATGCACGTGTGCATGTGTCCATACACAAACATGCATGTTCATGAATGTGAAGGTCCGAGTACAGCTTGCAAGTTCTCTCTCTTCACCATGTGGCCTTCAGGGATCAGTCTCAGGTCATCAGGCTGCAAGAGCCACTACAGTTTGCATCTCTCTGGCTTTTTACATTTAATTTTTTTAAATTTTATTTTTGAGACAGGCTCTACATATCCGAGCCCTCAAGTGCAATATGTAATTGTGGATGCCCTTGAACTTCGGATCCTCCTGGATGCTGAGGTTACAAGCATGTAACACTATGCCTTGGTTTATATATGTGGTGTTGGGGATCAAACCCGGGGCCTCTCACATAAGAAGCAAGCACTCCACCAACAGGGTGACAGTCCTTGGAAGCACACACAGCCCTCAAGACATGTGTTCTGCTGCCTAGTGGCACCCACTGACACCACAATCCTGGGCCGCTTCGTAGAGCGAGCTTCAGGCACACAAGCACACACAAACACGCGTGCTCCTTTATTTGCACAGATGGTACAAGCTGTTTCCTCTCCAGCACGGGGCCCTTTTTAATCTAATGGATCAGAGATGGGTGTGTGTGACAGCTGTGCTTTCCTTTTCAACAGCTGCACAACACACCCTAATTTATTTAACCAGGGCACCCAGGATCCAGATCTACTTTCCGATGGCTAGAGCCACTAAAGCAAACGCTCCTGCGAGAAAATCCACTTGGTGAAGGCGGCCAATGAGTCGCTGTAAGCCACTTCATATTTACAGGACTTGAACTTCAAAAGCTGGGGTGGGGTGGGTGTGGTGAGAGAAGCAGAATTAGCTGGGGCTCCACACAGCCCTCTGCTAACCTGCACACCGCCACCTTCCCGTGCCTGGACGCTGAACTGTGGGGGAAAGACCAGGGAGGGAGGCGGACGCCATCGGGCTCTGGCTCTCAGCTGGGAGGGGTGCTGGGGTGCAGTGGGGCCTGTGAGGGGTGCTCAGTATAGATCTGGAATCCCTGTGTACAGGAGCACTGAGTCTGTCTTCATGAATCAGAGGAAAGTTCTGGTCAGCACACACTGGTTCACAGGGACAGGATGAAACGCCACACCCTACACATCTGCCCTAAGCCACACACTTCAGTGACACACTGTGACTGACAAAAGACACTCTTTGTCCACTAGCAAAGCCACCAAACAGAAGGAGATGCCAAAGCATATGCTCTTCTCTAACACTGAGAGAGGGAGACTCGCCTCCTTGTTTCACCCAGACCAGCCAACCAAAGCCATGGGTAAAGCCTGCCACCCTCTCCTCCTGTACCTGTCCTCCCCCAGCCTCAGCTCTGGGTGCCACTGGAACCCTGCCCACTCTGACTCATCTTTTCCCCTCAGGTCCCTGTGGCTCATGCACTGGGCAGAAGTTGCTTTTCTGAGTCATTTGCCACAGGATGGCACAATGCAGTGTCTCACCCTTAAGGGAAACTGGTGTACTCATCCTTCTGTGTAGGAAAGTGAATTAATGCAGCTCTTTGGGAGGGTGATTTAGTGCTGTCTACCAGCCCTTAAAATGCACTTAGCGTTCCAACTACTAGCAATTTCTTCTCTGACGATAATCCTAGGTTCACGTCAAGATAGACAAGCACTGTGGCAGTGGCCCACACGCACAACACTGGGTCTGAGCAGCGAATCATAGGGTCAGGGAAGGCTCAAGGGAACCATGGACGGGGGAAGGCGGCTGGGGGAGGGGAGACACTGTCGCCCAGGTGGTATAGCCACTGTTGAGTTGCCGGGCACTTCAGCACTTCAGTGGACAGCACCACAGCCCCACTCACCCCGAAGGCCCTGGGTCACAAAACCAAGCCGCTCCTTCCCCCACAATGTAAAGGCATGAATGTGGAGGAGGATTTTTTGGGAGGCAAAAGAGGGTGGGAAAGAGTGGGAGGGGGTAAATGAGAATGGGGTGAACGTGACCAGAAGGAAGCTAACAAAGTGGGGGGTTTTGTTCTTCCTTTGTTTGTTTTGGTTTTTCGAGACAGGGTTTTGCTGTAGCTATTGAGACTGTCCTGGAACTAGCTCTTGTAGACCACGTTGGCCTCGAACTCACAGAGACAGCCTGCCTCTGCCTCCCGAGTGCTGGAATTAAAGGAGTGTGCCACCACCACCCGGCACAAAGTTTTTTTAAAAAGTGGTGTGCACAAGGGCGGACTTTGCAGTGTGGAAAAAAAAAACTGAGAAAAACTGGGAGCAGGCTACATGTCCACTCGTAAGGGAACTCCAACACAGGCAAATGCAACACAGCCATTTAAAGCATAAGGAAGTGACTTAGAAACAAGTCTGAAACATATTATAAAATGAAAACAAAGCCAGGCAGTGGTGGCACACACCTTTGATCCCAGCACTGGGAAGGCAGAAGCAAGCTCATCTCTGTGAGTTTGAGGTCAGCCTAGTCTACAGAGTGAGGTCCAGGAAATAAAATGAAAAAAATCAAGTTGTAAATTAATATCTTATATGATTACATTTTAGTTTAAAGTGCATATATAATCACTCATAGTCATATCTACAAGCATTTCTAAAAAGTAGAGAAAAACGTTCTCACAATAATTAATAGTGTTTCCTTAGGAGGAATAGGGCTTTCAAGTTGAAGGGTAGAATTTTTCCATTCTTTACTATAATTTTTTTTACAAATTATGACAATGTGGACTATTTCATTACTTTTAATATTTTAATTTTAAGGCTGGGGAGATAGCTCAGTGGGTAGGAGCACTTTTTGATCTTGCAGAGGATCTGGGTTCATTTCCCAGCACTTACATGGTGGCTCACAGCATCTGTAACTGCAATTCTAGGTGATCCATCGCCCTCTTCTGACCTGTGCAGGCACTACATGCATGTGGTACCCATACATACATGCAGGTAAAGCATTCATACACACAAAAATCATTCTTCAAGAAATGATTTTAAAAGGAATTGTGTGTTTGTGTGTGTGTGTATGTGTGTGTGTGTGTTGTGTGCGTGTGTGCAAATGACCCCAAGGGAGCAGGCCAGGAGGCAGGAGGCAGGAACCTCTGGTCGCAGGGGAAGCTGTTTTGGGGGAAGTTGTCTGCACACAGCAGATCTGACACGTGGGGAGGGGAGTTCCAGACTGGCATACAGCAGAAACACGAAGAAAATTCCCATGCCCACCCAATTGGAGACTCACCTTCCAGACACTGGTACTGCAGCCACAGGTAGCTGCCCTGGGTGGGGCACAGGTCTCCAAAGTAGGTCCCATCTGCTGCTACCTGGCATGCCTGCAGCCCCTGACACTGGCCTGGGCGGCATCCGCATTGCACGGAGATAGGAGACAAGAGGACATAAACTCAGCAGAGCATCACAGTTGAGTTACTTCACCTGCTCAGCTACTCACCACATGGCCACTACATGGCCGTTGGCACCTGCAAGCCCTGGGCTAAGAACTAAGAGGACCGGAAAGTCACCTGTGTTTTCTCTAAGGCGTGACGTATTTAAGTGTATGCGCGGTTGTTTAGCCAGCAGGACACATTATCCGCCCCTGGTCTCCAGACACTGTGCTGGGCAGGGATTCCTCCTCTCTTCACTATGTGAATCGAGGGGTTCCAAACAACCTAGGGACCATGATTCTCTGTTCTACAGCTTGTAGAGACAGAGAGTGATGCTCCCATGAGCCAAGGACACCAAGGAATACCAGAATACAGCTAGAGATGCTGGGAAGGCTTCTCTCACGGCTTTCAGCGGCCCTGCTGATCTCGGGTACTGACCGACATAATTGTTAGAGAATAAATGTCAGTTATTTTATCTCCAAGTCTGAGGTCTCAGTGTTGACATGTCTGTGACACTGCTCACCCTCTTTCCCCACGTGGGGCCCTTCCTTGTGTACCTCAGGACACAGAGTGGTCCAAGCCAGAAACATCACAGCATCCTGAACCAGTGAGCAATACCACCAGGCCAGCTTCTCAAATCTACCACTGTGCTACCTGCATGCCCCACCGAGATCTCAGACAGCAGCCTTCCCATTTGTCTTCTAGCACACAAACCCTCACAGCAGCTTGGGGTGGCTTTAAAACCAAGGTCCAGATCCCCCCCGCCAGCTCAGTAACCTCCATACATTCCTGGGGGGTGGGATTCTGGACTCCTTGGCTGGATCTCATGCCTCCCTGTGTGCCAGAAACACACCCAGCATTCTGGATTTCCTCATACCACCAAATTCTTTCTTCCTGTAGGACTTCGTACACTCCCTTCCCAGGTCCCCAGGCACCTGTGCTTTTCCTTGTAGCCTCTCACCTCTCAGCTCCCCTGGGGAGTCAATGGGCCCTTGTCCTCGCCCACACATCCCATCACCTGACTCTGTCATGCATTACAGAAATCTCATTTCCCAGACTCCCTGGTCCAAGCACATGTGGAGGACACATGTTCATCTCCGGCTGCTCAAACAGTGGCTCAGAACAACACAGGCTCTTGTCTCTCGGTTCTAAAGGTCAGAAATCTGGGTGGGCTGGGCTGGGCTGGGCTGCTTGCCCTTCTTGAGGATCTGGGAAATACTGTAGCCAATACCATTTCGGAGGCAGAATCCAGCCCTCAGATGCTGGCAGTGTCTCTTTCGTCCCCGAGTAAGGCCTCTTCAAGCCACTGCGTTGCAGCTGCCCTGCTCACATCTGGAACCTCGCTGGCTTCTCCTCTCCAGCTCTCTTCTGTTTCCATCCAGAGATAGAGGGGCTCGTGTGTGTGACCTTAAGAACATCTGCAGAGTCCCTGTGTCTCATGGGTCACTTTCTGAGCCCCAGCACATCACACCCACAGTTCTGGGGATTAGGGACATGCAAGAAGCAGTCTGGTTTCTCAGAACTTCCAGGACTTTGGAAAACTGGATTAAAACCCCCGTTGAATGACCTAACAGAATTGATTGACTGATTGATTGGTTGATTTCCTCCTTTCCCTTTCCTTCTTTCTCATCCCTTTTCTTCCCCTCTGCTCCTCTCCTCTCCTCTCCCTTTTTTCCTTCCTTTCTTTCTATGCTTTTCTGCTTTTAAGACAGGGTCTGACCAGGTAGCCCTAGCTGGGCCAGAACTCTCTGCGTAGATCAGGCTGACCTTGAACTCAGAGACCCGCCTGCCTCTACCTTCTAAGTGCTGAGGTTAACGGAGTGCACCACCACATCTGACTAATTTATATTTTTGAAGAGGGGGTGGGTGGAGTTTCACTTTGCCATTTAGGTTGACCTTAACCTTTGATCTCAAACAGTCCTCTCGTCATTACTTCCTGAGTTGCTGGGACTGTCGGCATAGGCCGCCGCTGCATCGAAATTAAAACATAAGTATTGGTTCTTTGAATTGTGACTTGCCGGGATGGGGGAGCTGTGGCGGTTGTTCCTGATCATTAAACCCAAGGTCGCCCACATGCTAGGCAGAGAGTCTGCACTGAGCATGCCCCCCCCCCCGGCATAACTCCCAGAGAGGCCTAGTTGGTGATGTCCCTCCATCTGGTTACATATTCCCGTGTGTACCCGTAACCCTAGATGCTAGTCTCCGAAGGCCTAGGGAGTATTTTAAATGTTCCGTGCACTAGTGGGTCTTCCACACGCAGCTGGCATGTAGCAGATATCAAGCATGTTTTACACGCATCAATGCACAGTGCATTTCACTCCCCTCCATGGCAGCATTAAATAAATAGTCTCCCCGCTGGACTCTGAGCTCTTTGATCCATCCTATCTCTACAGAGCCCAGGGTAGTGAATGGCACTATGGGTCCTCAATAAATGTTTATTGGCCACTGGATGATTGAGTGATCAGGCACTCGAATGCAATCAGATGTTGGGGCTCTGCCAGGTTCTCTCACGCTTCCCAGTGGGGTCCAGGTCTCCCTCCCAATGCCCTCTCTGGAGTGTGGGGACCATGTTTTCAAAACTTACAGCTGAACCTTTGGGGAAGCAGCTTGCCCAGTTTCAGTGTGCTGTGGGGAGGAAGCCTCCTTCAACCTGTCCAGCTGAGGTCCTTCCATCTTGGAGGACACCGCTCAGGAGTGCCGGAACTCGGAAGAGGGGGTTGAGAGCTACAAGCTGATTCGGTATTTTCTACCGTGTGCCAGCTCTGGGGGTGGGGGCAAGGACAATAAGGGGGACATGTCGAGGGAAAGAAGAGTGGAGCTGGGGGGGATTCAGAGGGAGAAGAGACTAGATCTCCCCAGAGGGAGGAGGCTCGGAGAGTACTCTGCACCCCACACTCGTCACAGGTCTTTGGCTAGAGACAGCCTCAGAAGAGACATGCTAATAGGGCTCCCAGGCTGGCCATGCACTGTTGTTAAGGCCACCTGTCTTCCCATTCCCTGGTGTCTGGACAGCGGTCACTGCAACAGATTCCCCGATGTCCTGGGAGGATCTGGAGACCTCACAAGGAAACCTCAGGAAAGCCTTGCAACTGAATCCTTGGATGGAGCAAGTAGGGATCTGAGGAGATTTAATCGGATTTAGGGAGGGAGCCCTAGAGAAACTGCCACATATGTGGGAGATGGCATCAGAAATGTCTGCTCTAAGGACTGGGGAGATGACCCAGGCAGTAAAGTGTCCACTGTACCAACACAAGAACCCTAGTTCAAACCCCAGAACCCACATAAAAAAGCAGGGTGTAGTGGTACAGATGTATAATCCTACCACTGGGGAAGTGGAGACAGGCAGGTTCCTGGGATTCGCTGACTAGTCAGTCTAGTCTCAAGTAGTGTCAGTGAGCTCCAGACCAGTGAGATACTGTGTCTCGAGAGGAACCCAGAGAAACGACACCTAAGATCATCCACTGACCTTTACACTCGGGGTGAGGGTGGGGATTGGGCCAGGAGGAGGAGTTTTATATAAGAAACAAACTAAATAAACTACAACAAGAACCGGGAGGGACCACACATCTCACAAACAAAACAGTGCTAAGCACAACACTGCAAAAAGCTAACAGTTAAAAAAATGTGCTGTGAAAGGGACATAGAAGACAGCACCGTTTACACAGCCAAGAGCGCACAGGCTTTGGGATGCACAGAAGGAAGGCAGGACTGAGGACCAGGTGTATGATTGGTAAACACCGAAAATCCAGCAGCAATTGGCTCCGGGGAGGCCATGCCCGAGCCCTATGATGCTATGCTGAATTCTTTATGAGTAAACCTTAAGCTAATGCTACAATGTTGCATGGTTTTAAGATCTGACAAAGGCGGGAAGTGGCTCCCTTGGAGCTTATCACAGTAGTCTTTATTCTCTGCTGGTTTGCTTGCTTGAGACAGGGTCTCACGTAGCCCAGGTTGGCCCCAAACTTGCTAGGATTCCCGATCCTCTTTTCACCATATCCCAGCTGCAAGATTTACAGACATAAGCCTCACAATCCAGCTCTCTTTACTCTTGCCTGTAGAGTTGAAAGGTTTTGTAACTTTAAAACTTGGGTTAACTAAAGTTGATGTTCTCTACACAGAGGAGGGGTAGGGGATCAGAAGCCTTCCTGCCCCAGGAGCTGGTTTGATGACCATGGTGGACCTGCCTCAAAGTCCTGTTCAAGAACTTGGTGCCGTGGGCGGAGACTAACTGGCTTCCCCACATGAAGGAGGCCCAGGCCATATCTGAAGAACATCAGGACTGTTTGATGTGTATACAAGACCAGCAACTGTTCTCTGCTTCAGGCAGAGCTGTGGAGCACTGGGATCCTACCTGCCACCTCATCCTTGACGCTGACCCAGCCACATTCCCCCTCCAGGTCCGACGGAGGCCATATGCCCTGGGTGCAGAAATAGGGGGTCTGGCGCCCGTAGAAAGCATCCTGGACCTGGATGACCTCGCCCGAGCCACAGTGCATGGTAGCGTTGTGGCCCTCACAAGCCAGGCTGCGGCCGACCCCTGCAACAAAGGGCAGTGACAAGTTCAGAGCACACAATGAGCTGGGCACATGTTGGGCTAGGATGGTGAGATACAAAGATGAGGTGGTAGTGGGGCCAGCTGGAGAGGAGAAGAGACCTGAGGAGATACAGAGAATGGTACAGGCAGAGACAGGGGTAGGGGAGACCAGAAATGGAAAGGGAGAAAGTCTCAAACAGACGAGGTGGTGACAGAGGAAGTCTAGCAAGAAAGCTGTCTGAACAGGGAGAGGAGAGACCCAGAGAGGCAGACAGTGAAGAGAGAGGAAAGTAAAGAGATCCAAGGGAGAGGATGAGTTAGGAGAATGGAAGACCGTAGGAAACTTAGAGAGATGGGGAGTCAATAAAGAGAGAAGGTTAGAGCAAGGGGGACTAGAGGCAGAAGAAGGCAGACAGGAAGCATGGAGAGGGGGACAGGAAGGGGGCCCCCACAGGACCAGCTCACCAAACTCGCAGATGAAGGCAAAGGCCTGGGTGCAGTCCTTCAAGGCAGCCCACTGAGATGAAGGGCCACTCCTGATGTAGCCGCAGGTCCCTGGGGTGGGTGTGGCCTGTCCTCCCTGCCAGTTGCTGTAGTTCACATTAGTAGTGTCCAGCCAGGTGCCAGGGCCTGCATTGGAAACAAGTGCAGGAGGGCTTGGCCTGCAGGAGGTCCCCACTTATCCTCCCTTCTGAGGAGGGTTTGCCCTAACTCAACCCCTAGTATGCCATAGGTGCTCAATCTCTGTGGAGGGCTTGCCCTAACTCAGCTCCTAGTATACCATAGGTGCCCAATCAATGCCTCTCTTTCACACACCAGAGAATGGGTGTGTCCTCATCATCAGTTGTGAACACTCAGACATAACTAGACACCCATCACAAAAACCACAAAAGGTGATGCTACCAGGTGTGGCAAAATGCAGAGCCCAGTGTGTGCCATGATGTTCACGGGTAGATGACTCCTGGGCAGGGTGTCTGCAGATGTGTCTGGGCATGGGTTGAGTTCATACAGAAGTTTCTAGAGCCTTGAGAAGATGGCTGGAACTGTTTAGGTGTGAGACTCACAACCTTCCAGGGAAGGTTTCCTGCTCAGAGAAACACATCTGTATCTGCCTTCTGTTTCCGGGGCTTCTGCCGTGCCCTAGAGAGCCTAGAGCCCAGAACGAGAGGAGTACAAGCATGTTTTCAGACCATCTCTGTGCTAGTTACTGTCCATGAATTATTCTACCTGATCCACCAAACAGCTAAAGGGGAGGTTCTCCTGACCACGAAAATTCAGACATGTTCCTTTGCCCTATGGGGTTCTGGGTGAGAGGCAGTGGTAAGAATATTTTGGCACAAACTTCCCATCAGACACTGCTACACAACACCTACCAGCCATGGTCTCATTGGCTGCCGAAGTTCCCGTGAGTCCTATCCACCAGTTCCTGTCCTGAGTGATATGCCTTTGCAGGAACTGCTGGGTGTCTTCATCATGAACAAAGACCAGGTGGCCTCCATGCCCTTCACACCAGCCCTGGGCACCATGGAAGGTGTGCCCCAGTGGCACGAATTCATAGCAAGCATCTCTGAAGAACACCTGGCTCTTTAAGCAGAGGTGGCTTCCTTCTAGCTTGGCCCCAGCGGCCCCAGTGCTCAGTGCAAGCCCCAGGAGCAGCACACCGGCCGTGCTCATCCTGGGACCACTGCAGGAGTTGCAGGATGGAGCTCGTTCCTCATGGCTTCATATTCTGCCATCCCCACAAGCACCCACCGCCCGTCTTCAGGTCCCTCTCTACACCAAATAATAACTCTTTTGTTTATGAGACAAACGACTCAGGATGAATGTGTCTGTGTTTTTTTGGCTTTCACATGACTCCGTTCAATGCCTGTTTGACAACCTATTCATATTCCAATTGCTTCCAGAGAAAGACAAAGTTGCTATGATATCTGTTTGACAGATTCTTTACTATTCATTGGTTTTTGCCATTACCTGACTGCCCAGTGTTTCCAGAAAAGCCATCAGCATGTGGGAGGTTTGTGATAAAACTGGCATGAAAGTTAGTAATGGATGGCACCCATACAGAGTGGTACCCATATACAATTCCATTGTGTGAATTGCATCTGTGACCAGATGATAACTTCCCCTGGTGTGGCCAGAATCTGATGGCACATACAGGTCCCCTTCTGACTCATCATGCCATCACTCATACCTCCTTGAGGATAAAACATCCCTACAAAATTTATTTCACGTCATCCTATAACCTTTTATTCAAAACTCAGACCTGTCCATCCTCACCCATCGCCTAAGCCATCTGGTAAGTGCCCAGGGTCCGTGGCTAAAATTTAAATATCTTATCTCTGTACACAAGGCTCTGCTTAGTCTGGCCTCTGACAATATTTCAGTCCCTTCCTGCCCACCTTCTTACCCTTTAAGGCTTAACTCAAAATGACATTCCCGAGGCTGGGGAGATGCCTCAGTGGGTAAGAGCAGAAGCGTGCAAGCCTGAGTTTGAGCCCCAGAACTCCTGTAATAATCCAGATGTGGTAGTGTGCAGATTGAATCCAGCACTCCTACAACAAGATGGGAGGTATGGGCAGGTCTTCTGTAAGAGCGGTATGTGTTCCTGATTTTCTTTAAAACAGGAATTTGTTACACCTCCTCCCCCCCTCTCTCTCTCTGTGTGTGTGTGTGTGTGTGTGTGTGTGTGTGTGTGTGTGTGTGTGTGTGGTTTTCACCTTTACGTGGGTTTCAGGGATCAAACTCAGGTCATCTCACTGGCCCCAAAGCTTATGGCTCTGTGCTGGGCTACATTCATAACTATCCTTGGGAGCTAACAGCCCAGGCCACTGTTGATATACCTCATACTGCTCTCCTTTCTATGTCTCTGCAACCCTTACAGGGAGGGACAGTGGCTGTTCACTTCATCTATGCTGTGACTGGCTCATTGGAGGATTAAGCAGATGTCCACTTGACCCCATCTGTCAGTTTCTGGGGCAGATCCTTGCCTTCCACCCCCCATTTCTTCAAACCTCGCAGAATCCTAGGAGCGGTGCCGCCAGACATTGGAGGAGGGACAGAGAGGGGAGCAGGGCAGGATGTGGTGTCACTGGGTGACTCAGAGGCTGGAATTCAGACTGGGCAGAACTGGCCTGTTATCTGCAGAGGCCAATCTTCTGGTGACTTCCATCAGTAAACTATGTGAAAGGCTGCACGCAATGATAGCGTATCTCCTGGGTAAAGGCTTAGTTTATACTTCTAATGAGATGAGCTTGGGGACTTCAGACAGCACATGAAAATCTGCAGGCTAAATTCCATTTTCAAATTCTTAGAATTCTGATAAAGTGTAGGCTACCAGCCTTGGGATTCATCTCGGTGCATTTATCAGCTTTCAATGTCCCTTAGCCTCTGTGTCCTTGAGGCCCCCATTTCTAGTAAACCAGAACACAACTGGCCTCGTGGGAGCTTATTTCTAGGAACCTGGTCAGCCATCTGAGCCTGTCAGTGGACTCAGTAACATGAAAGAAGAAAGATTGCATGTTTGCTTTAAATGGAACATTGGATCTCCAAAGAGGACTTGGGGAGATGGCTTAATTGATGAAATGCTTTGCCAACGAACATGAGGACTGAGCTTGGTCCCTAGTATCTCTGTAAAAAAAGGCACACGTGTGCCACATAATTATAGTCCCAACCCTGGAGAGATAGAAGCAGAGAAACACCTGGGGCTCATTGGCCAACCAGACTAGACTATTTTCATGAGCTCCAGGCCAGTGAGAAAACTCCAGCCTGTTCTAAAAAGGGAAAAAATAAGAGGTGGGCAACACCCAAAGTTATCCTCTGGCCTCTACATACATGTGCATGAGAAAACACAAACACACAAAGAACATTATAATATGTGTGCTCCATGGCCCCAGGGTTTCATTCCCCTAAAGCCAACACAAGTAAGAATTTATTGCAAGCAATCTATGTGGAAGGAGACCCAAAAACCACTACTGGCAGATCCTCCACAGAAACCTGTTTATGGATCATAGAATCTCTGGGAGTCTTCCATCCCCCCTAAGATGTTTGCCTCCCCAGGAGAGGGATCCGTGTACATGTTCTCTTGAGGTGCTACACGGACACGAGTGTTTGTGTCTCACACTGTGCTCTGCATTTCCATCCAGCATAGTCTGCAAGCCTTCTCTGTGCTGTTAAAGATCAAGGTCACAGTTGTTGCCATGGTGATGCCCAAGCCTCTCTTCTCTCACTTGTTTGTATGGGGTTCTTGTTCACCTGCTCGTTGTTTGGCTTTGTTGTCTAGGAAACACTACCACAAACATCTTTAACAAACCCCTTCTCCTGGGAAGATCCATCTCTTGGGCACTGTACAGGCCCCACCCTAACTTCATCCTTATTGAGGGCTTCTGCGGACAAGCACTGGCGTTCTTGATCTCACTCTTCATGTGTGACAGAATGGAATGACCTGGAGTCAGCATCTCCCAGGAGAACGCAACACGACCAGCCAGAGTCGGCAGACAGTTACTTTGTGTGCCCATTAATATTGTCAGTTTGACCAGGTCTAGAATCTCCCAGGAGACTGGGACTCTGGCTGTATCTGGGAGGGATTATCTAGATTAGGTTGATTGACAGGGGGAAGACCCGATTTAAATGTGGACAGCACCGTCCCATTGGCTGGGCTCCAGGACCGAATGAAAAGGAGAAGGTTCGCTGAGCACAGGCATTCACCTCTCTCTGCTTCCTGACTGTGGTCGTCATGTGACCAGCTGCTCCTGCAGCCATGCCTTCCCCACCATGATGGACTGTAACCCCTCCAACTGTGAGCCAAAATGGACACTTCTTTCCTATTGATCCTTTTGCCAGGTATTTCATCACAGCCATGGGAAAGGGAACTGACGCAGCCTCACTCCCTCAAGACATGCCTGAGGCACACTCACACACACCTCCAGAGCCAGGCGCACCCCAGCCAGGCTGAATTATATATGGGTCTCACAATGTGTCATTAAGCCCTTCTTGCCATTGTCATTTGCAATGTCTTACAGACAGCATCTTCTAAAGGCCATTTATAACGTCACAGTGCCCGCTGCTGGAATCTCCTGCAGGAATCTTCGTCTTTGGGGGCTGTTTCTGACAGGAAACAGAGTAACACATCCACACAGGCATACTGCGGGAACTGGGACACGGGGACCTGGCTAGAATGCCCTGTGATTCTCACCATGAACTCAATGCTCCACTTAAACTAATTAACCTCGCCTAGCGGCTTGTGTCACCAATCCCTCCTGAAGACACCCCCTGGCAAGTTGGTCCTAGGAAGCATGCTTCTCAGCGGGGCAGTGTTTGGGGTGCCCTCCTGTTTTCTTTGATTCAACATTTGGGAACCATCTCTGAGGAGCACCGAGTACCAACCTCAGCCATTGGAATGGTGAGTGAAATTCTCTTAATTGTTTTTGACATTTAAAGAGGCCACAGCTTTATTTTGTATGTATGAGTGTTTTGCTAACGCTTGTGTCTGTGTACCACATGTGAGCCTGGTGCCTGCAGATGCCAAAAGAGAGCATCAGATCCCCTCAAACCACAGTTACAGGCAGTAATGAACTACTGTGTGGGTTCTAGGACAGTAAGTGTGGTGTGTGTGTGTGTGTGTGTGTGTGTGCGCATACAATAGCACATATGTGGATGTTAGAACACAGCTTACAGGAGTTGTCTTTCTCTTCCAGAGGACACGCTCAGGCCATTGGGTTTGATGGCTGAGTCATCCCATTAGCCCTCTTGTGGTTTTGTTGTTGCTGTTGTTTTGTTTTTCGAGACAGGGTTTCTCTGCAGCTTTTGGAGACTGTCCTGGCACTAGCTCTTGTAGACCAGGTTGGCCTTGAACTCACAGAGATCCGCCTGCCTCTGCCTCCCAAGCACTGGGATTAAAGGTGTGCGCGGGCTTTGTGATTTTTAAGACCCCCTATGTAGATGAACCCTCAAGTCTTGTAGCATGTGTTTGCTGGCAGGTTTCACAGGGTAACCTGGACTTTGAAAGACCAATCAGACAGTGATTGGGTGTGGTGAGGACTGCTTGTAATTCAAGTGCCAAGGACACCAGAGAGGCAGATCTCTGGCTCTCACTGGCCAGCAAGCCTAGCAAAATTGGCAAGTTTCTGGCCAGACAAAAACCACATTTCAAAAATACCTGCATATACATGTGTGCAACACACACACACTCAGAGATAGAGAACGTGACAAAAGTGGATGTTGATGACAGGGGACGAGCTGATAGGAGGGGTCAGAACCAATCTTACAGTGCCAAAGCCTTGCTTCTCATTGGTAGCCCAGCACCCACATAAACTACAGGCACCCCAGTCACCCTCCACAAAGTGGTCTGTCACACATGGCCCCACCCCAGCCTTTGGACATGCTGTTTCCTTTTGTCTCTTCAATGCTTCTGTACCCATGCTCTTTCTCCAGAACAGCTCCAACACTGAGCCCTTCCCCCAGGCCTACTAAGGTCTTACGAGAGCTAACTGACTCTCCTTTCCTGTCCTCCCTGCAGCCTGATCTTCTTCCATCTTGGCGTGACTCGAAGGCATCAGCAAGCTCTCAAAGGACAGGAGAGAGCTCCAGGGAAGCTAAAAGCATCTAGCTGTGAGGATGAATCTATCATTGCCTTCATCCATTTTTACATTGTCTTTGCTTCTTCACTGTTGTGGGTTGAATCCCTCGAAAAGATCCGCTGTACGGTCACTCCATGGCCCATTTGAGTGTAGCATCGTTTGGAGCCAGCTTTGCCATGGAATCAGGCTGAGATGAGGCTGCATGGGGGTAGAATGGGCCCTGGCACAGTGACCAGAATCTTAATAGTGAAACTTGGTCATAAAGACACAGAGGAAAGAATGCCACATGGACATGGAGGCACACAGTTCAGCTCTGCATTTATACACCAAGGAACACCAAGATCGCATACACATGGCAGAAACTGGGAGGCACAAAAAGGCCAATCATCAAAACCCTCCCAAAGGTCACAGCCCTGTTGACTTTGATCTCCAGCATGTGGCCTCCAGAACAGAAGATCAGTTCCTAATTTTAAGCTGACCAGTTTGTGGTGCTCTGTACGGGACACCCAAGGACCCAAGTGCAGTGGCCACAGCAAGATGAAATCCATACATGTCTGTTCACCGTGTAGCTACCGAATATTTGCAGTGTGCCACACACGGCGTTCTCTTTCGTAAGGGCAACTGCTGCCTCCGTGGGGACTTTGTCTTTCACCTTTAAACCTGAAAACCAAGATGTGGACATTATCTACCCAACTAACGCCCCAGCTAATTAGCAGCACCATCTAGAACTTAACTTAATTGGAAAACTACAAAGTAATTTAGATATGATAACACTATCTCCAACAGGGAAACAGTCACTGGCATGGGCAATGACTTCTAGCAAGAGATACAGAGTTGCAAAATAAGACTGTTGGGTTTTTTTTATAACGATTTGCATTTTTTGTTGATTTCAACTTTTACTTTGTGTGTGTGTGTCTGTGTGTGTGTCTGTGTGTGTGTGTGTCTGTGTGTGTGTTGTTGTTGTACAGGACTACCCTCTGAGTCCAACTGCCACCATCTTCAGGATGGGCCTGCTCCCAAAAAGATTATCATAGCTGGGCTTGTTGACTGTCAATGTCCCTTCTTGGAAGCAGAGGACAGGGAGGGTTGGGACACCCTCAGTTGAGTATCCGGCCACCCCTCCCAACCAGTTGGATGCAATTATGCCCTAAATGAACATGGCCTCAAGGTCTCTGAGAAGGGCAGAGGATGTAGGCGGGGATTAGAGCAGACAGCTCCATCATCCTGGGGACAGACCTTCTAGGGTGGCCACTTTAAGGTCACCCACCCTCCTGCCTGTAACTGTAATCCCTCACCCAATGCTCTCTAAGTCAGCCTGATATACTCATTGGTTCCCCAGAGTGAACATGGGTGAAACAGCCCCCGGGTTTGCCACTGTGGGCATCTCCCTCATGGAAGGAATTTTAGCAACATGTATGTGTTTATGTATGGGTGAGTACATGTATGTACAGGCCAGAAGTCAATCTTGGGTGAGGTTCCATTTGATTTTTGAGACAGGGTCTCTTTGGCCTGGGTTTCACCAAGTAGCTTACCAGTGAGCTCCAGGAATCCCCCTGTCTCTGCCTCTCCTGCTGTACTGCAAGTCATTCTGTAGACCAGGCTGGCCTTGAACTAACGCAGATCTGACTGCTTCTGCCTCCCTAGTGCTGAGATTAAAGGTGTGCACCACCACTGCTGCCTGGGTTCACACAAAGCATTTTAATGTGAGTTCTGGGCATTGATTTAGGTTCTCATGCTTACATGACCAGAACTTTGCTGTGAGCCATCTCCCCAGATTGCCATGCCTACATGTTAGCCTCATGAAACCATCCTGTGGGATAGGTTGTCCTATAAAATGGGACATACACATGTACACACACACACACACACACGCACACACACATGCACACACATACACAGGGCGGCGGTGGCTGCTGGTGACTCAGTTTGGATTCCCCATTTTGTCTTGTGATGTTTGTGCATGGGTTTTGTTTGATAATAAGCAGTCAATCACCTTTTATCCTCCTTTCCCAGGTGAACATATGGAGGCGGAGTGGGGGGGGGACATCTTGTTAGAGTCAGTTCTCTCTTTCCACCATGAGGGTCCTGGAGATTGAATCCAGGTCATCAAACTTGGAGGAAAGAGCGATTACAAACTGAGTCATCTTGCTCTCCCAGGTGTAGCATGATTAATAAGAACCCAGAGACAGATATTGGGGTTCAACCTGAAGATCAGAGAAGTAAAGCAGCCAGCCACTGCCTCTTACCTCGACTGCAGTCTGAAATGGCAATCCTGCCTTCAGGAATCTCAGAATGAGACCGACTGAGAGCTGTCTCCTGCCATTTTATATTCCTCTCTAGTGCTGGGATTAAAGGCGTGCACCACTACCACCTGGTTTCTATGGTAAACTAGTGTGGCTACTGGGATTAAGGGCATGTGTCACTACTGTCTGGTCTGTAAGGCTGACCACTGTAGCTGTTTTACTCTCTGATCTTCAGGCAAGCTCTATTTATTAAAATACAAATGAAATATCACTACGCCCAGGGCCACAATTACTAAAGCTCAGGCTGAATTTCAAACCCAAGTCTTCTATCTTTTAACCAGAAGCTTTTCCTTCTCCCCCAGTGGTGCACCCTGGATACCTGTACAAGGAAGGGTACAGCTTACACAGCCTGGAATAAATAATTCTGGCATGGACGCATGTGTTTGGACATGACAGCAGCATAAAGAGATAGGTTATCAAGGGACTTCCTGGAAATGTGGGGCAGAGGGAAGTGCTTTCTAAGAGAGGACAGAAAAGATAGTGGGCTTTGGGATTCCCATGTTATTGCGCCCTACTTGATAGTGAGGGCAAAGGAGGCTCAGAGAGTGTGACATGACCAGGCCCAGACACTCCAGCCGGGTATCAGTCATGCTCACTGTCTCTTCCTGCCAATGGGCGCCTCAGCTCCAGCTGTGCCCAGTAGAGTCGTCTGGAGACATAAAACACTGGCCTCCCGCTCCGCTGAGATTCTGAGTCAGAGGGTCTGGAGCCCAGCCCAGCACCAGCACTTTGCGAGCTCTCACTAGGCGCTGGCAATATGCAGCCAGGGGAGGAAGCACAGGCTGTTCTAGAACTCTCTGATACCCTGAAGGATGACTCTCAGCTCAGCCCCCCCACCCTCCTCCGCGGCTGGGTGTGTGAAGGCAGGCACTATGGTCTCCTCTCTCCCTCTCTCCCCAAACCATTTGTGTGTGTGTGTGTGTGTGTGTGTGTTGGCAGGTGAGCAGGTGTGCATTATATGATCGGGTGTGCACTCACATGTAATGTAATCATGTGTGTAGGCCAGAGGACAGTTTTGATAGTTCCCTTCTCAGGCACCATCTGCCTTATTTATTTTTGACACATGGTCCCTTCTTGGCCTGGAATTCACAGAGAAGGCTAAAGCAGTTGGCCAGCAGCGAGGGAGCTACCTGCCTCTACCTCTGTAGCACTGAGATTATACACTGGTAGCACCAGGCCTGGCTCTTTTTGTTTGTTTGTTTGTTTTTTTGTGAAATGAGTTCTGGGGATTGAACTCAGGTCTGCTTCATGTTTGCAAGTTAAATACTTTACTGAACAAGCCATCTCGCCCACCCCAAGTCATCCTTTATTTTAAAAATGTATTTAATTACATAAAGCACCTGCGTGGTGCCCCATGATACTTTGATCCCTGTACGTGCTGTGTAGCGTGGAACCCAGGTGGATCTCAGTCTTCTGTTGCTATCCCCACTCAGCAGCACTCTGAGCAGCGGGCATTGTGAGTTCACCAACTCCCACCCAGCGCCCTGGAAAAGTCGATGTAGATTTTAGGCAATGGCATCATCACATCAATGGTTCATAGATGTGAACATTGGGGACACCCTAGAGCCAAAGATGGCCATGGTTTCTCCCTCTTTACAGCCCAAGTTTAATCAAAGGGTTTCAGCTGGACTGCCTGTCCAGCAAGCCCTAAAGATCCTCCTGTCTCCCTCTCTCAGTGCTGGGATTTATGTAGATGTTTCGGATGGAACGCGGGTCCTCATACTTGCACATCAAGCCTAGTTGTTTGGTGTTTTAATTATTCTTTGGTTCCTGATGGCAATCTTTTCTTCCCTGTCTTTGTTTTTTAAATAGGTACGTGACACATTTCTGTCCCCCTTTTTCCAAAAGAAAGCCAACCAACTGTCCATTCATAGGATTTTTAAGAGTGGGAAGGAACTAGGTCCTTGGTCAAACACACGCCCACATGTGCGTATGCACGCACACACACACACCGCACGCTCATTTCCAGAAGGTGAAGTTGTCACCAACCCACACCATGCAATAATGTGATCGATGCATTTGATGGTTTCCAAGCTTGAAGAAACCATCTCCCTGCTCCAACCATAAACACATCCAGTTCTCAGGATGGGCTAGCGAAGGCAACCTAACTCAGCGGAATGCACTGAATCCTCTCTGCCAACTTAAATCAGAGCCCTTCCTTGGTTAAGCCAAAAGTGAAAGCGGAGAGGAAGAGTTGGAAAAACACTAACGGGATTATAGATTATCCGTAACACATGGCTTGGGAACTGACCTTTGACCAAACATCGTATAAATTACCCAGCAGCTTCCGGCAGCAGGCAGAAACACAGAGCTGCAGAGAGGAAGGAAGGAGAGGGAGAAAGGGAGTGCGGAGGGACAGATGAAGTAGTAAAGGAACAGAGGGCAGGAAGACAGGAACGCACAGGGTGTCAGGTCTACTCCAGTAACATCCTCCTCACTGCCATCCGCCAGTTCCATGGAGATAATATTTGGCAGGAATAAGAAGGAACAGCTGGAGCCAGTGTCGGCCAGAGTGACAGGTGAGACATCTATGTTTAGATGGGCATCTCTTCTTCTATATTACAAGTTGCTTGTGGAGGCCTGAAAACCCATGCGTGAGAACAAGATAAGGCAAGATCCCAGAACCGTTTCTGTGGGAACCTGGGTGTGTTTGCAGCTGCTAACTTAGTCTCCAGGGAGAGAGGCGTCCCTTTCCTGAAGAATGTCTGGGGAGTGCTCTGATAGCCACAGCGCAAATGGGGAGACTGCAGATAGCTCGCAGGAGTGGGGTCTTTCCACCATGTGGGTCCCAGAAATCGAACCCAGGTGTCAGACTTGGATGCCAGTGACTTTACCTGCTGTGCCATTTTGTTGACCCTTGGGTAGAGTTTTCTAACTGCAGGGTCGCCTTAGAAGTTGATGGGAGCCTTCCCAGCTTTTTAAAATATATTTTCTATGATTGTCAAGGTAATATTCAATGGCTATATGTTCAATTATATGTAACAGATTAATATTAAGATATAAAAGACAAATTTAAAGTATCGTTATTTGAGTATATTTTCTTCAAGGTTTTTAAAGCTTTTATTATCTTTAATCATGTGTGTGTGTCTATATCTGCGTTTGGGTGTGTAAATATGAGTGCAGGCATCTGGGAAGACCAGATGTGTTAGACTCCCCTGGAGCTGGAGTTACAGTTGGTTATGAACTGGGAACCGAACTCAGGTCCTCTGGAACTGGAAGAGCAGTGAGCGCTCTCAACCACTGCGCCATCTTCCCAGATTCTCTCTAGTTTTCATAAGACAGATGTCTTCATCCAGGTTACTGTGGCTGTGATGAAACTCCAGGACCAAGGCAACTTGGAGAAGAAAGAGCTCATTTGGCGTACACTTCCATGTCACTGTTCACCATTAAAGGAAGCAGACAGAACAGAAACTCAGACAGGGCAGGGACCTGGAGGCAGGAACTGATGCAGAGGCCATGAAGGGATGCTGCTTTCTGGCTTGTTCCCCATGCCTTTCTCTTCATAGATAGGGAAGCAGAGAGCTGACCCCTGAAAGTTGTCCTCTGAACGCCATACACACTGAGGACAAAAGTCGAACTTGGGTGTCATTCCTCAAGATGCCATTCAGTTTGTTATTTGAGACAAGATCCCTGGTCTGCAGCTTGCCATTCACTTTGTCTTCACCCTGGCCCGGAGCTTGCCCATTTGGTTGCCAAGTCTCAGGGATGTGCCCGTCCCCACCTCCCCAGCATTGGGATCACAAGCATGTGCCATCATGCCTGAGTTTTTATGTGGATCTGGGAGCCAAGCTCAGATCCTCATGCTTGTGCAGGAAGCGCTTTACCAAGGGAGCCATCCCTAGCCTCTAGAGTGTTCTTCCTTGCCTTAGTGAGGCAAAGGTTCTCCCTCAAGACTATCAGGGCAGCCCTTGGCTGCAGCACTGCCTCCAGAGAAGAGTGTTTGGAGTATCTATTCTTCTATCTCCTTAATGGACAGAGAGCAACTTCAGGCTAGAGATGGTGTCTATTCTTCTCGGTCATCCTCAGTGCTAGCAGTCCAGTTGTACCATTTTGAGAAAGGACCGTGGAGTAAACAGACAGACAGTGAGAAGCAGTGCACACCCTGTGCGCTCAATTCCTTTTCAATGTCCCCCCCGCCCCCCCGCGCGCGCCTTTTTGAGATTTTTCAGTTTGATCATGGAATCTGGCAACTTAACAATTTATCTTTTAACAGGCAAGATTCCAGCGTGGCTGCAGGGGACCCTGCTTCGAAATGGGCCTGGGATGCACACGGTGGGGGATAGCAAGTACAACCACTGGTTTGATGGCCTGGCCCTTCTCCACAGTTTTTCCATCAGAGATGGTGAGAACCCAGCGTGAATTTTCTGTTGCCATGGTAACAAATACAAGGCCGACTCCAGTTTGTTCTCTATCCATTTCGTGGGGTCAGAAGTCTGAAACTGATCACACTGGGAGTAGTGCCAAAGTATTGACAGGGCTGCTTTCCTTCTGGAAGTTCTGGGGAGAACCCATTGCCTTGCTTTGCAAGATTTCAGAAGCTGCCTGTACCCTTGGCTTGTGGCCCCATCCCTGTCTCAAATCAGTGGCATAGTATCTTGATGTTTTTCAGTCTCTTTGTCTCTTCTCCTCTTCTTTCTTCTCCGTTCATGTTCCTTCCCTTCTCCTTCCCTCTCCTCTCCTATTCCACCTTCTCTCCCCCCTCTCTTCTTCCCCTTCCCTCCTCTTCTCTTCCTCCTCCTTTTCAATATTCTCCTTCCTATCCCATCCTCCTCTTTTCTTCCCGACTTTGCTCTCTCTCACTCTCTCCGCTCATCAGTACTACCTCGCTGACCATCCCCCCCCATCTCCCCCTTACAAGGAACATCAGATCATCACCAGTCAGATAACCCCAATGCTTTAACTGAGAAAGACCCACAAAGTGACTTCCATCACACTGGTACTAAAGGGGTTCAGATGCAGGCTCATTTGGGGGAGGGCATTACCCAGTCTACTGCAAACAACCTGGAAAGATGCCTAAGGTTCTTTGTCATTTCATCTTATGATCGAATCTGCCGTGGATGAGCAATAACAGAGGAGGTGACAGGCTGAGAGCTCAGACATGCCTCTGATGAAAACAGGAGGGCCAGACTGAAAATAAGCCAGCTGAGCTCACTGCTGGCCATAACCATCATGGCAATGTGTCCTGGGCCCTCTCCTATCAGAGTCTCCCACATCTGCCACCCAGCCCTCTAAGTGTGGTCAGATTGCCAACGGGGCCTCTCATCTCCTCTGGAGCCTCCAGTGGCCCCCAGTGTGTAACAGTGGAGGTAGAAACACACAATGTCAGGTCCCCCCCCCAGTTCAGAAGAGAGCATGTACAGAGAAATTGGGGCCAGGGGGGTAAAGAAGAAAATAGGAGTTGTTCATTTTGTTTTGGACATGTTATGGTGGGTCTTTCATTCTTTAGATTTTTCTTTTATTTATTTTAGTTCTCATACAGGTATGTATCAGATGTTGAACCTGTCCCCCAGATTATATGTAATTTTATGTGACTATATAAGATCTAGGAACCACAAATGAGAGAAAGCCTCCAATATTTATCTTCCTGAAACTGGCTTAATTTACTTAATATAATAATCCCACCTCTATCCATCTTCCTGCAAATGGCAGAACTTCATTCTTTTCAGCTGAGAGAAAATGGAATTGTATACACTAACCATATATTCTTTGCCCATTCTTCTTTTGTCGGACACCTTGGTGGGTTCCGTACAGCTATTGCCAATGGAGGTGCAGTAAACATGGGTGTGCAGGTGTCCCCAAAATGTGTTGCCTTAGAGAGCTTTGGGTAAATACCCAGGAGTGGCATAGCTGAGTCACATGGTTTAGTTTAATTTTGTGGTTTTATTTTTAAAGATTTATCTTCAACAATGTGTATGCTATTGCATCTGTGTGTGGGTATGTGCATGTGAGTGTGTTACCCTAGGAGTCCAGAAGAGGGCATTAGGTCACCTGTAGCTGGAGTTACAGGAGGTTGGGAGCCATCCATGTGGGTGCTCGGAACTGAACTCAGGTCCTCTGTAAGAACAGCAAGAACTCTTAACTGTGGATCCATTTCTGCAGCCCTTGTTTCTAGTTTTTGAGAAACCTCCATCTGACTTCCAACGTGGTTGGAGTAGTTTTCATTTCCGTAGGAGTGGATCATGGCCACCATGCTCACGGGCGTGTGATAGCATCTCAGTGTAGCTTTGAATTTTATTCCTCTGATGGTTAGTGAGACTGGACATCTTTTCATATGGTCACTGGCATTTCATGTTGGTATTTGATTCTTTGCAAACCGCCTGACCATTTAGTAGCCCACTTGTTTCTCTAAGAAAGTAAGGGGCAGGATGGGCATGGTGGTGCACACCTTTAATCTCAGCCCTTGGGAGACAGAAACAGGAGAACCTCTGTGAATTCCAGGCCAGTCTCGTCTTCTGGAGGAAGTTCTAGGACAGTCAGAGCTGCATAGTAAGACCCTGTCTCAAAACAAAAACAAAAATAAACAAAAAAAGAAAAGGGACTAGAGAGATGGCTTGCAGAAGATTGGATTCAGTTCCCAGCCCCCACGTGATGGCTCCCAGCCTTCCATAATGCCTGTTCCAAAGGACCTCCTCATCTCCATGGAAACTGCATGCATATGGGACACATAAATACATGCAGGCAAACACTCACACACATAAAATAAATAAATATTTTAAAAAGCAAGAGGGCAGAAAAATAGTCTGTGGTCTTCACAGGAGACTAAGGATGGACTAAGCATGATGATCTCTGTGAGTTCAAGGCCAGCCTGGTCTACAAAATGAGTTTCAGCACAGTCGGAGCTACATAGTGAGACCCTGTCTCAAAAAAAAATTAATTGAAGACTGGGTAAAAGAGAAGGAGCAGAGAAGAAGGAAGCTGGAAAGGGTAGAGAATAGGTTCCTTCATCAAAATCTAAAGGACTTCAAAATAGAAACTTTTTGTTTAAAGTAGGGACAGAGAGTGATGTCAGGTCTCCATCAGCCAAGAGACTGTTTCTAGGAGATAAAGTCATCCCACTGGGATTTGAGCAGTGGTGTGCAAGTTCATGTATAGGTGTGAGGGTATATGTGGTATGTGCATGGGGAGTTGTAGTGTGTGCACGTGTGTGTGTTGTGTGTCAGAGTGTGTGGGTGGACATGCGTGTTTGGCTTCTGATGTATTTGTGGATGAACACCCTCATGCCTACCTCAGTCACCAAGCTATCAGAGTTGACCCAGTTCTTGAAGACACTAGGCAGGAGATTTCTGTTTACGGTGTCCCTTCACACAGGATGTGACTGACTGGGGGTTTGGGGGAACAGGGCGGGCAGTGGTTTTAATCTCACACTGTAGTCCAGCATTAGCCTTGAGCATTCCAATGCTACTTTCTCTCAGGGTCCCCAGTGCTCTGGAATCCCACAGCTCTATGTTTATAGGAAGTGGATGGCTTGGCCCAAGAGTTTACATTTCAAATGAGAAGAATTCACCTTTCAAACCAAACATTGGGGTCCAAAGGTCCTTCACCAGAGCCATGTGGATGGTGGCATCCAGAAAGAGTGGCCAAAGAAGGATAGGCTGGCTCTAAAGTGGGTCTTTGCTCAGTGCGACACTTGGCTGGAGACCAAACCTAGTCTCACTCCCCCCAATGCCAGGCGAGCTTCCTTTTTTAAATATCAAGGGTTTTCCTTCACTGTCTAGAATTTCAGCAGCCAACACGCATGCGTAAGTTACTTTTACCGTGACAAAATGCCTGACAGAAGCAACTTAAGACGGAAGAAAGGGTCTCTCCTGGGCTCACAGTTTGTTGAGGAAAGCCCGATCACAGGAGAGCGAGGCACACTGGTCACGCTGTACCCACAGACATGAAGCAGAGAGATGAAGGCTCAGCTTGCTTTTTCCAATGTTCAGATCGAGACTCCAACTCATAGGATGGTCCTACTCACATTCAGGGTGGCTCTGCCCTCCTCAGTTAAGCCTCTCTGGAGACAGCCACTAAGATCTGTCCCGGGTGTGTCTCCTAAGTGATTCTGAAGCTGACAGGGAAGGTGAGCCATCAGATGCCGAGGACCTCACAACATCTCATTGGAATGCTGACTCTAGGAGCTACCGAGGGCTACCTGAAGTTGACTATAATCTCCCAATGGTTAGTGTTACTATTATAGTCATCATTTCCCCTTAGGTGGAGAATGGGCGTGGTTTTCATGGAAATGTACGTTCAGTCCTTTGGAGAAAGATACAGAAATACGCCCCAGAAGGAAAAGCCATTGGCACAGTCAGAAGACATCAGAGGGATTAGCAGGGAAAGGGCTTGTCGTTGTATGGGTATCGGCTTCTGGGAACCCCTCATACTCTGTTCCCTGACTGAGATGTCACCTGTATGAGGTGGTCTGAGCATGAAATGTCACCCAGCTGCACATTTTGAGTACAGTTTTAGTAGAGTCAGATCAGCTGTGTGGCTGTGTTAGCCCCAGCCTAAGAGAGGCTGTTTCTATGTTCATTACCAGCCTAGGAATCCATTACTACTCATGAGTAGCGTAAGATACTTAACCTCTCTGCATGGCGATTTTATTAGGAGAGAACAGGTCTGTGGTCACATTTGTACTGCGTGGGTTAAGAAATTTTACATTCAAGTGTTTATAACTTCTCTGATGTTGCTGTTGATCAGAAACTTAGGTTTTTTCCAAAATTCAGGACATTTCTTTCCATATTTTATTTATTTCTGTGTATGTGTGTGTCCACACAAGTACACGCATGCACCAAGGACAACTTGGGGAGGGGGTTAGGTTCTCTCCTATCACCACGTGGGTTCTGGGATCAAAATTAGATCCCCAGCAGGTGCCTTTATGCCCTAAGCCATTTCCCCCAACATCCCCTTCCATCCTTTATTTCATTTTTATAACCCACTGGGTCTAATTAATGCTGCCCATATGCTCATAGGCTTGGGGCTATCCCCTGGAGCCTGGGATGCCGACAGGGGTCGGTCACACCTCTAAAGAAAACCGACTCTCTGCTTGCAGCCAACAACCGCCAGTTGCTCTTCAGCTAGGGTCAGGGGTGGGGAAGGGTGTTGGGGGGGTGGGGCGTATGAGATCATCTCTGTGCACAGAGACTGACTTGATGTCCGGGGGCAAGCAGAACTGCTGGGTTTGTGAGTGCAGCGGATTCTAGGGACTCCAGAAGACGGTGTTTCACCTCTTTCCTCCCCAGCCTCTGCCTCTTAAATTCTTTCTCAATGTTCCCTGAGCCTTGAGAGGAAGGAGAGTAGTATAGGAGTCCCACTTCCGGCCAACCCAAGGACTCTCTGCTTTTCTGCAGTGAGCTAGTGTTCTGGGTCTTAAGGACAGATCTTGGGAAGTTCCGACCCTCCAGGGCTACACAGAATCGGGTGTGGTGTCGCTCCCCACACTCAGATGCCACCGATATGAAATATTTCTCCAAGAGGCTGAAATCTCTGACCCTGGCTTCCAAAGGTAGGTCTCCCAGCTGTGAAGGAGGCTTCAGGGGTCAGGACAATCTTCCCAGTCAGTGCTCCAAATCTGTGTCTTCCCCGGACAACACCAGCATGGTAGAAGGCATTGCCTGTGACTAGGCCATACTGGGCAAGGTGACTGGGTGTTCCTGAGTCTCAGCTCCTGGATGGAAATGGGGAGTAGAGGGACACACACTTACCATCTCGTTATGAGTCTCCCGTGAGACTCTCTGTGGCATGAGCTGGAAATACAGCTATTAGTAGAATATTCAACCAGCGTATACAGAGTCCTGGGTTTGATTCCCAGCACCACGTAAACCAGGCGTGGCAGCATATGCTTGTCATCCTACCAATTGGGAGGCAGAGGCAGGAAGATCAGGAGTCCAAGCTCATCCTTGGCTAGAGCAAGTTCAAGGTCTGCCTGGGCTACACAAGACATCCCCCCCCACACACACAGAACACAAAAACATCCACATTTTTTAATATGTATAAATGAACTTATGTTCCAAGTTCTCTTCCCATCGTAGTATGCACTTGCATGAAAGAGGCTTGTCTGGGTGGAACACCTCCCCCTGGCCCCCAGGAAAGCCCCTGGAATGGCTGACATCAATTTCAAAGCCCCAGAAGACGCCAGGCTAACAAGGTTTGTTTCTTCTATTTCAGGGGAGGTCTTCTACAGGAGCAAATACTTGCAGAGTGATACCTACAATGCCAACATCGAGGCCAATAAAATTGTGGTGTCTGAGTTTGGAACAATGGCCTACCCAGACCCCTGCAAAAACATCTTTTCCAAGTAATGTTCCCTTCCGAATCTTAACCAGTTTCATGCTCTTTTGATATCTTTGATGGTCAAAGCAGACCATATTTTCTCGCCTAGGAGTTTTCTTCAGGTAAAATGCCGCATGGCTGGCCTGTCATCGTGGATGCTGTGTGATTCTCGATCACTGACGGCAAGGGAGGCAGAGAGCAGTTGACAAACTGTCAGATGTTCTCCTGCCTGGCTGATGGGAGAGTGTTCAGACATTGCCAGTCAAAATTACGAATGTGTGTTCCCTTTGGTCTAGAGATACACCTGCTCGTGTCTGAAATGACAGACAGACAAGGTTATTCCTGGCTATGTCATTTGTTATGATAAAAAGCTGCACACAGCCCTGATGTCACTGCCAGAAATCTGGCTGAATACCTGACCGCAAAGCTGTATAAGAAAATGCCTCGCCGGGTGGTGGTGGCGCACGCCTTTAATCCCAGCACTCGGGAGGCAGGGGCAGGCAGATCTCTGTGAGATCGAGGCCAGCCTGGTCTACAAGAGCTAGTTCCAGGACAGGCTCCAAAGCTACAGAGAAACCCTGTCTCGAAAAACCAAAAAGAAAAAAAAAGAAAAGAAAAGAAAATGCCTCAGTGGGGCAAATAAGAAATGAGACCACTAGCTATGCTGTTCAAAAAAATTCTAAGATGCATTAAGTTAAGAAGTTTTGTTTGTTTAAGATCCAGGTAGGCTGAGGAGGTGGCTAGTGGGCAAGAGCACTTGATGAAGGAAAGCACGAAGTCCTGACTTCAAATCCCCAGAACTCTTGTAAAAGCTAAGCATGGTCACAAACACGCCTGTAACCCTAGCACCACGTGAGAAGGAGACAGGCGGGTTGCAGGGGTTTACAGACTGACAGCCTAGCTCCACATCTAGCAGCAGGGAGATCTTGCTCAGGAGAAGATGGTAAAGAGTGAGGATGCAGGACACCTGACCTCTTTCCCTGGCCCACTGTGCACACATATGGCTACATGTACCTGCACACACAAATGTGCATGAACTACACACATACCACATATGCACTTTTTTTTTAACAAAAAGCAAGGTTCATAAATGTGTTCTCTGTTCAGGGGGACAAAACAGACATAAGACTAGGTGTGTTTTTGCTTGCACAGAGCATAAAGAGATGAGTTGTCGGAAGCTGACGAATGAGGGGGTGGGGAGATTTTCCTGGGACACATCTGAAGCTATCTGGGTTATGAAACAGATGTGTATGTTACACATTCTACAATTAAATTCTTGGCTAGAGTCAGGCCTGCTGCCACTATCTCCCTTCAGATACACTTCAGACAGGAGAGAACTATGGAAAGATTCGGGGTGGATTGGCCAAAGATCAGAAGGCTGCTTCTGCTTTTCCAGGGTGACGTCATCCATCTCCAGAACAGGGCGACTCGCCCTTGCAGGTGGGCTGAGCTGGGGAGGCGTCAACAGAGGAAAGGGAGTGGGCTGGAGGGATTTCAGAACCACACCTGGAGGAGAATCCCTGCAGTTACATCCTTTGCCAGTAGGCGGAGCACCACTCAACACTTGCATCCAGTGTTAGCAGTTTGCCATTTGGCAAAATGAACCATGAGTCTTAGCTAACATGAGTTTGTTTTTCTTTTTGCCAAAACTAACTCCAGAGCTGAGGATGTAGCTTAGTTAGTAGAGTGTTTACACAAAGTCCTGGGTTCGATCCCAGCACAAGCTTAGACCAGATGTGATGGCCCAGTGCCTCATGCCTGGGCAGTCTCTCAATGAAGTTGGAGCTAAATTAAGCCAGCAAGTCCCCGGCAATCTTGTTTCCGCTTGGGTTACAGTGTGTGTGATCATGCCTAGCCAAGCACTCAGGAGGTAACAACAGGATGATCAGAAATTCAAGGACATCCTTCGGTACATATCAGGTTTGAGGCTAGCCTGGGACAAATGAAACCTTGTTTCGAAAGAAAAATAAAATAACCACAAATCACTTATTGAGAAATGAAGATGCTCAATGAAGACTTAGATTCTGCCAAAGCAGAGATGATCTGTTTTGCTAGGTTTTGGCGGGGGTCAGGGTAGGGAATGGGGGTGGGAAGTGGGGGTGGGTGGGAAGGTGGGGGTGGTATTATGGGTACATGTCTGATATCTGATATCTGATTTGGGTACATGCATGGCAACTTAAAATAATTGAAAGCATATCAGCTCCTGCTGGCTCCAGTTGAGGAGCCCCCTGCACTTCTGACACGCAGGAGGAGTGTCATATGGCCTCATTGCCCCAGTACCTCACTTGCTGGATGACTCCATGTTGTGGAATGTGTGGGAACCTGATACCCGAGTCCTTCAGATTCCTCAAGTGGCCCACGGAGACCCACAGACTTTTCTCTATCACTGAAGCAGAACGTGTTAAATGATAAGAAGGCAAGTCCCAGAGAGCAGAACTACCTGTGCACAGGGACTAACCCAGACCCCTCTCTTTCCAGAGCTTTCTCCTACCTGTCCCACACCATCCCCGATTTCACAGACAACTGCCTGATTAACATCATGAAGTGTGGCGATGACTTCTATGCGACCACAGAGACCAACTACATCAGGAAGATAAACCCCCAGACTCTGGAGACCCTGGAGAAGGTATCATAGGCTTACAGTCAGTGCCCATGTCTGACCCAAGAAAGGAACCCCACTCCCCACCCCCAGGGAGTGCAGAAGGACCCCAGAAGGAACTGCAGGGTCTCCATCCTTGTGGCTGCCCTGTTCCCCGGTGGTTGCTGTATACAGCCAGTCATGCGCTGTTTAAGTATATTTCAGTTAACCATGGAACACATGCGCGATAGGAGGCCTAAAGGTGGTTCCACCTACCAACACTGTAGCTATCTTATCTGATAAACTCTATGACGTCCACAGAGTGAAATCTCTTCACAATGCCTTTCTCATGTGTCCCCACAGGGCTGGAGAGATGGCCCCGTGGTTAAAAGTACGTACTGCTCTTAAAGATAATCCGAGTTCAGTTCTCAGCACCCAGGTGGATCACAACCATTTGTTAATTCCAGTTTGAGGGAATCAGATGCCCCCTTCTGGCCTACAGGGGGTACTGCACTCATCTGTGTGCACATACACACGTGCATGCATGTGTGCACACACACACACTCATGTACGCACATACATGTATACACACACGTATCACAATGCACGCTCACACATACTCTCACATATATGCAAATACACACACAATTTTAAAAATAAATCTTTAGAACATCTCCCCATCCCTAAAAGTGGCACAGACTAAGCGACTTGAGATAATAGATAGCTACTGTCTGCATAAATGGAGGCCACAATTCTAAATCCAAAGTGTCGGCAGGGCCAGGCTCTGGTGGTTTGTAGGAGAGTATCCTTCCTGTGTTTCCCAGCTCCTGGACTTATCTTCAATCCTCAGTGTCCCTCAGCTCCTAGACATATCACTTCAGTCTCCATCTCCTCAATCCCATGGTGTTATTCCCTTTGTGTCTGTATACTCCAATTTCCCATGTTCTATAAGTACACAAGTCTTGAGGTCACAGCTCATGCTCCTGTGGTATGACATCATCTTGTGATTACACATTCAAAGATGCTACTGCCAAGTGAGGTCACAGTCACAAGCACCAGGGTTAGGACTTCCCTCTGTATATTTGGAAGACAACCCAGAATTATAACCATAGCTCTTACACCCAGGGGCTCTACCCATAGTGACCTGCAGAGGGTGGTATTACTCAGAGAGCAAGGGCACAGGCAGACAGAGCCTTCCTGGGAAGGGCTGGGCCGATATTCTCATGGAAATCAATAGACCTGGGTTCAGTTTGCTCCTGCTGCTTCCTCAAAGCCACGGTGTTGTCATAAGGCATTTGAACGATCTGCTAAATTGAAGGCTTTTCTTAGCTGGGAAATGACGTCTAGTTCTGTGTAACTAGGTGGCAAGGGCCCAACTGATGCATGATGGGAAATACCGGACAGGCCAGAGTCCTACCTAACTCTTGGCTGGCTGTGTTGTCCTGAAGAAGAAGAACAAACAGCCAGTCCCTGGCCATTGTTCTTCATCTGTGGTTTGTTCTGAGCAGGGTTCATAGTTCAACTTGTTAGTAGAATTCATGAGTTTTAGTAAATGGTGTTATGACCTCTGTTTCCAGAGGCCTGGAGAGCAACATCTCTGTCTCTGTGGACTCCAGCAGGGGTGAATTTAAATGACTTAATGAAACCAGCACAGAGCAGTGACTGAAACTGGCTGGGAGATGGCAATCTACCTGCCCTGATCATTGTTGGGAGCCTTCTGTCATGAGGCACCCTCTCACTATATGCTGAGGATCCTGGCAAGACCAGAATGTGTGATGGGAACATGCACACACACAGGCACGCACACACACATGCATGCATGCTCACTAGCTTCCCACAGCTGATTAGTTGCAGAAGCACCTCCTAGTGCCAGGTCACCTCAGGTCATGAGAGTAGACATCTCTTTTTTGTTGTTTTTTTTTTCCAGAGAGGGTTTCTTTGTGTAGCATTGGCCATCCTAGAACTCGCTCTGGAGACCAAGCTGGCCTGGAACTCACAGAGATCCTCCTGTCTCTGCCTCGCAAGTGCAAGGATTAAAGGTGCGCGCCACCACCTCCTGGCTAAGACATTTCTTTAAAGGCAAAGTATGCCTCTCTTTTCCAATCAGGAGATCCACCTTTCTAGACCCAGGCTTAGTCAGGTGTTCCTTGGACTCCATCTTCTCCTCTTTTGAAGATGGAGTGGCTATTGTATTTTGCAGGTTGATTACCGGAAGTATGTGGCTGTAAACCTGGCGACCGCACACCCTCATTATGACACAGCTGGAAATGTCCTTAACATGGGGACGTCCATCGTGGACAACGGAAGAACAAAATATGTCATGTTTAAGATCCCTGCCACAGCACCAGGTAGGTCACTCTGGGATCTGACAAAGCAAGGACAGCTAAGTGACCCTTGCTGATGAGCCCCGAACTGTGTTTGTGACACACAGCTCGGTGCATAACTTTCCCCCATAGATTTTCCAGATGACCTTCAATTCAGGTTTGTCATTTAGGCAAAATCCAAAAGTTCTTTCAGGAAGTACTCAGTTTTCTCCTTTAACATGGAAGAGACATTTCTGGGGTTATTTTGGATAAAGGAAATCCTGTCACTATTTTAACCTCCTGGGTTTTAGGCTCCAAGTCATGAAATCACTATTTAACTTATCCTCTCACCCATCCATTCACCTGTTGGTCCATCCATCTACCCATTCATGTATTCGCCTGCCCACTCAGTCAGCCATCCATCCACTCACCTCTCCAACTCTCCATTTATCCATCCGTCTATCCAACCACCCATTCATCTAGCCACTCATCTGCTCACCTGTCACTCAACCGTCCATCTACCCATCTATTCACCTACCCACCAAACCATCCATCCATCTATCCGTTCATTAACCTATCTGTCCATCTATATAGCCATTCATCCATCCACCCACCTGTGTAGTTAATTATCTATCTATCCATCCATCAGTTTAGCGTATTCTAACTTTAGGGATGAGTTAGTCATTTTTTTTAAAGTCTTCTGACAGACTTTTGCATGCTAAGATTGTTCCACCCCCTCCATCCTGCAGCCAGGCTCCCAGGGCTGTTGGGGTGCTCAGCCCTGCTGGGATCCACTCCAGATCCACACCCTGTTCCTGGGGCCTTCTGGACCTCCTCCTCTTAGGGCCGGGTCCTGGAGCAAAGCCCAGGCCAGTGATTGCGTGTTCCTGAGGGGGAAGAGGGTGAGGCTCCCAACCACCTCTGTTTGTCCAGGACCCTCCTCGTTGCCACACCCAGCCAATGAGGCCTTAAAGGGCATTTGACCCGACCTTCTGGCCTAGGTAACAAGTTTCTATCTGTGACCCTGAAAGTCCCTGCCTGCTCCCTACCCCTACAGTCTGTAGAAAACTACCAGGCTCTGCCAGAATCTGGAAGAACAGTCCCCCCACCCCAGGTCCAAAGGTGCCATGAATATTGTTAAGTGACCCTCAAGTTACATGGGCTGGTGAAGGATGTGTGATCCAGTTGTCCAGCATCCTGGCATGTCAGGCAGGGGTCTTCTGGGCATTTTTATATACTGCCTCATATGACAGGGGACCATGAGACTCAGAAGATTAGGTGACATGGTGTTGGTCACATAGCTTACAGGAGCCCTGACATCATGCAAGAGGCCGTCTCAGCTTCCCACTGGTGCAGGGGCATTCATGCTCTATATCCCAGACCTGAGCCTTCCATCTCAGTTTGTTCTGTGTTCTTCATTGGCAGAGAAACTAGCCCACAGCCCCGTAGCATCCCCTCCCACCAGCCAGCTGTTTACAGCATGCACAGGTGGCCCCAGAGAGGTGGGGACATTGACAGGGAACTCATTATAAATCAGCCCCAGGACTGGGTGGAGAGGCCTTTTGCCCAAGGCTGATTCATGCTTACAAAGGACTCAAAAAACAGAACACACACACACACACACACACACACACACACACACACACACACACACACACACACACACGGCCATGGCCTTCAGTGCCAGGAGAGCTGCACTTGTGAACTGTGAACTTGTGAACTGTGAACTTGTGAACAGGGGGTTGGGTATCGACCCTCTCTCTCCTGCCCCGCGTCTTGTTTTTTGTTTTGTTTTGTTTTGTTTGTTTGTTTTGCTTTTCTGGGTATGTTTCTCTCTAGTAACTAGGAGGATGTCAAGGCTATGACTTGGATCATAGACCATTCTCCTCATTTGCCCATGTGTGAAATGGGCATCCTACAGTCTTGCTTAATCGCCATAGGCCATGTAAAAGTCCCTCATCGACGGATGGAGGCGTGGCCTTGTCAGTAGAGTTCTAGCCTTGCAAGCAAGAGGATTTGAGTTTGGTCCCCAGAGCCTGTGTAGAAAGTCAGATGCAGTGACACACACCCGTAATCCTAGCACCGGAGAGGAAAAGCTGGGTGACCTCCTAAGACTCACTGCTCTAACGTGTGGGCTCCAGGTCCTAGAGAGAACCCCTGTCTGAAAAAGCAAGGGGGACATGCCTGAAAAGCAGTGACAGCTCAGGTTGACTTCTGGGCCTGCACATGCGCACATACTCGCCTCACCACGGAGACACACAGGAGTCTTTCGTCACAATGGGTAGTGAGTCCGCTGCTGTGTGTTTTGTTATGGGTAGTGTTAGAACAATGGGTAGAAACCCTGTGGAATACCTTGTGTATACTGACACCCCACAAAACACACATGGGAAGTTCATGCGCCCCGGGAGGCTTGGTAGAAATGCAGTCTGGGGCCCTGGCCCAGGAACACGTTAAATTCTACATTTGATCGCCATCCCCACAAGCTTCATGTGTTCTTTCAAATGTGTGAAAAAGGTGACTCTGAAGCTTCTGTTTCTGCCAAAGGACCGTAAGAAACTATTTAAGGCCCTGAGACCCAGCTATCTGGTGTGTCGGCCACAGTTGCCCTACTGGCCTACTGTCCCCGGAAGCAGTCAGCGATGACAGAAAGCAGTGGGTGTGGCCGTGTTCCACAGAAGATTGTATTCGTAAAAGCAGCTGGAGGTTAAGTTTAGTTCCCCACCTGGAGTGGCACCATTGGATCCTCGAGGCCTCCCTCGGTTAAGGTAGTGGTTTTTCAGGCTGGAGACCCAGAGTTCAGCATGTCAAGTGGGCTCTAGGGGAGTCTCTCAAGTCCTGGTATCTTGTCTTGTGGGCTCTTCGTCAAAAGTTCTCCTGAGGACACAGTCGGAGTGTAGGTGATAGTGCTGTCCTGCTACATTCCCAGGTTTGCTCTTCTCCAGGCACCAAGAAGAAAGGGAAGAGCCCCTTGAAGCACACGGAAGTGTTCTGCTCCATTCCCTCTCGCTCGCTCCTCTCCCCCAGCTACTACCACAGCTTTGGAGTCACAGAGAACTATGTGATCTTTCTGGAGCAGCCTTTTAAGTTGGATATCCTCAAAATGGCCACCGCATACATGCGGGGAGTGAGCTGGGCTTCCTGCATGTCATTCCACAGGGAGGACAAGGTGAGACCTTCCTATCTACCTACCCCACTCGAGGGATGCTTATTAGGAACATTAACTGCCCTTGAGTGTCTCTGTAGGCAGCTGCCCGCCATCTGGAGAGTTCAGATGTTGGGATGGGTTCATTAAAGTGATCCTGAATTCGGAAGTCCCTACTTCCAAATACAGATATCCTGGGAACAGGATGTGATCTTGGGCAAACAACCCGCCCCCAAACCATCCCCAGATGGCCACTATGGAATCAAGTCTTTCTCCATAGTTAGGGCCTACACAGCCTCTATCATCCATTGGGAAGGCCCCTTCAGCACCTCACCTCTACTCTTGTCATATATTGGGGGGCCTAGTGAGTCCAGGATATCAGGGATATTAAATATCAGGATAACTCTGGGTTCCACGGATGTTGAGTGAAAATATCTCCTTCAGTTAGAGACACATAAGTGGTCCATGCTTATATACATGAGTGTGTACATGTATGTGCATGCATGAATGGGTGTTAAAACACACATGTGAATGTACTTATGTGTATATTTATTTAGTTGCTGTTGCTACTTTTGACAAATGTCCAGTAATTCTCAGTGTTATCTATTCAAATAACACACTAGTATAGAAAGCCGAATATATAATCTCTTTCTTGGGCTAGGAATGTAGTTCAGCTGGGAGAATGTGAAGCCCCAGGTTCAATTCCCAGTACTGTATAAACTGGGCAGGGTGGTGCATGCCTGTAATTCCAGCACTCAGAAGAGGTAGAGACAAGAGGATCAAGAGTTCAAGGTCATTCTCAGCTACACAGCAAGTCCAATGCCAGCTTGGGCTACATGAGACCTTGTCTCAAAATTATCATTTTTTAAGATCCCCTTCCCACAAGACTCCCCACCTTCCCTCCTCCTCCTTTCCCTTTCTCCTCCCCATCCCGGAGAAAGTCGCTTTCCATCAGGTGTGCATCAGGGCCTTCTGGACACTCAGGCCCACTTTCATCTCCAGATACAAATACGCTAGCCATCCCCTGTAAGGCCTATCCTCTGCCTCCCCAGCAGGAGAAGGAGGCAGATGAGGTCTACCACTGCTTAAACCTTCTGGCAGTTTTTCATATTTCTCAGAATAACATTCAAGGGCTCCATTCACCACCCCTCTGCCCCCTTTCTCCCACCCCCTGCTAAGGGCCCCTATGTCTTCTGTTCCTCTGGAATAAGATGGCTTCCTCCTTCACTGGTCTCGCTCCCAAAGCCTTCTTTCCTGAGCCTACCTGCAGGCTGGCTTCTTCCCACACTGGCTTCTTCTAGGTCCCTACCACTACTGCATTTTTCTTGAGAGCACCCTTCATCCTTCATGTATTACAGATTTTATGTTTCTGTGGGTTCCACCTCACTCGTACATACTGTCCTTGAAAGGAGTGGCTTTTTGTACTCTCACTAAGGCTCACTATGGTTCCCAAAGAAGTGCCTGGTACCCAGAAGGACTTCTGTATTTGTAGCATGAATGAACAGGACAGAGAAGCCGACCCAAGTTGAGTACACCCTGGATCCATCTCCAGAGACACTGGGGCTGTTCTGCTCCAGAAGCTTGGAGAGCTAGCTATAAGCCTGCACTCTGTGACCAGGGAGGCCCTGGGCTCTAGAAGTCAGTTGAGGTAAACTCTTTTATAAAAAAAAAAATCCAAGTGTCTGGCCTGGGTTTGGGGTCACAGGGGAGACAGTGTCTAAACCAATCACCCTGATGCTGACCTGTCCATACTGACACTCCCCACCCCTATGATGTCACAGCTCTCCTCTGGCCTCCAGGGGAGGGAAGAAAACAGCTAGACCAAAGAAACCACCTCCTCCTTCAGGAAGGAAGTTAAGCAAGAACTGCCAAAAGAGAACACACAGACACACACACACACACACAGATACATAGACACATACTCACACACACAGATACACACATGCATACTCACACACACACAGATACACAGACACATACACACATGTATGTAGATACACATACATGCATACTCACACATAAATGCACAGACACACACACACATGCATACTCACACATAGATACACAGACACACACACACATACTCAAACACACACAGATACACAGACATACACATACATGGGTGGGGGGGCGGGGGTGGTATCAGACAACTGACCCGGAGAGCTAGCAAATTAGCACCCAGGGTGATTCCAGCCTGGTAGCACACAGTCAGGTCACGGGGCAGATGCAGCTCCCTGGCTAGACCTGGGCCCGCTCCACCGCAGCCCTGTGACCAGGTGGGGTGGGTGTGACTGGCAGCCCTGGGGAGCAGTCTCTGCACTGCTGTGTGTGCACATGCGGGAGAGGGGATCGAAGAGCAGAGTGTTAGGCGTTTGGTGAAGACCGCACTTAGCAGGTTCCACCAGCGCAATTGTCCCTGGGGAAATTGTCTGTCTGCCACTGGAACCATGGGAAAGCTGTCCTCCTGTCCCCCTGTCCTCCTGTCCTCCTGTGGCCTCTGTATGGCCTTTCAGTGAAGGCTCTTACCTGCCTGTCAGTTTGGCAGGGTTTTTTTGTTTTGTTTTGTTTTAATTTTACTTATTTGTGTATGTATGTGCTTGCATGTGTATTCCTCTGTGTGTGTGTGTGTGTGTGTGTGTGTGTGTAATACCTTAGGGCACCACCTACCTTGTTTGTTGAAACAGTGTCTCTTACTGGTCTGTGGCTTCCTAATTCAGCTAGATTATTCAGTCAGAAAGCACTGCGGACCCTCTTGTCTCGGCCCCACCCCACGCCTCAAGCGCTGGGATTATAGGTGGCCACCAGCACTCCTGGTTTCTACACATGGGTGCTGGGGTTCAAACTCAGGTCCTCAATGCTTGTACAGAAAACTCTACCAACTGAGCCATCTCCCCAGCCCCTTGTCTTATATTTTTAGCAAGCACTCATTATGTAAAGTGGTGGAGCCGCACCGGTATTTTCATTTGACTGTGTCATGTACTTTGACCGTGTGCATCTCCTACCCATTGTCTGCTTTCATCCACACACATGCATGCCCAAATATATATCAATATAATCGTGAAAAACAATTTCATCTACGTGTGGCCAGCTTGGCTGATTTCACAATTTGCCCATTGTGAATAGCACTGCCTGGCATTCTGAGGTGAGTACAGAGCTCCGAATGGGGAAAGGGATATCCATAGGGCCATAAACTAGGGCAGACCTGGCTGTGGTGACATCAGAGAGTGAGCTGACCACTGGGTCTTCTTTCAGACTTACATTCATATCATCGACCAGAGGACCAGGAAGCCTGTGCCAATCAAGTTCTACACAGACCCCATGGTGGTCTTCCATCATGTCAACGCCTATGAGGAGGATGGCTGTGTTGTGTTTGACGTCATTGCCTATGAGGACAGCAGCCTCTATCAGCTCTTCTACCTGGCCAACCTGAACCAGAACTTCGAGGAGAATTCCAGGATGACGTCAGTGCCCACCCTCAAGAGGTTTGCTGTACCCCTCCATGTGGACAAGGTACTGTGTTCTCTGTTTCCTGGAAAACCCTGAACCTGGGCCAGAATCTTCCTGGATGCTTGTTAACATTGAATTTCCAAATGAACTGGGCTTTCTTTGTTTTGTTTTTCTCTTTGCTTTGCTTTGCTTTGTAAAGCAGAAGACAGAACCCAGGACCTCACACATAACAGATAAATTCTTTGCTGCTGAGCAACATATCCCTGCCCCAGCCCCAAACTAGTCCTTGAAAAAAAAATTCATTGCTTTTCTAAAAGCATCCATGTTCTGTAGAAACTATAGAAAATCTAAGTAAGAATAAAGGAAAGTCCTTTTAAACCTGTCTGGGAATTATAACATAGGCTGTGTTGCCAGCACTAAGGAGGTAGAGGCCAGCCTTGGCTATGTAGCCAGACCTTGTCTCAAACAAATAATCTCTTTAAACCCACCATACAAGATGGTCACTGTGAATGTGTTTATGTTGACTCCAGTCTCTTTGGACATGTTTCCTATGTGTATAGATACATACATACATGTACGTGTATATTTTATATTTTAATTGCATCTGTTTAACGGTTTTATTGAGGTATAATCCACACACTACAGACTTGATCCATTCAAAGTATTCAATTCGTTGTCATTCGTTATAGTCAGAGTTGAGCATCCATTCCAATTCTTGATTTTGAACATTTTTCCACCCTTAGAGAAGTCCCATAACCTTTACCCCTTAGCTATCAGCTCCCAGAAACTCTCCCCTTACCCCAGGCAACCATGGATCTCCTCCCAGCCTTAAAGGTATATCACCTGTCCAAGCCCCATTATGTTGGCAGAATCTGCCAGCACACGGCCTGGCCCTACTGGCTTCCCTTACTCAGCAATGTTTTCTGTTTACTCATTTGGTGGTATGAATCCACACTTGGTTTTCTCTCATGGCCAAGTGTGTGCACACCACCTTGCCTTCTGCCTTTTATATGAATTATATACCGAGGCATCTCTCTATGCTTTCATCTTAAATATTCAGCTAATGGTCCAGACAGGGACCCATCATTGCCAGCTTGCATGGTGCCCCTGCTGTATTGTTCTTAACTCTGTTGAGACCCTTGGAACAGGAGTCCTTCTCAGCCAGGGTGCTGCTGTCATGGCTCTGAGCAGAAGGAAGCTTCTGGCCCCAGAACTCACTGACTTCATGATATAATTAATTTAAATGGAACCAAATTGGACTCAATTAAACTGTGACAGCTCCCGCTTACTAGAGGAGAGCTGCATGCCAGGTGCTTTGCTGAGCGTTTTATCTCATGGTTTATGTTACATCACTTGGTGACCAAAACGACTTATGGGATAGCTTGAAAGCCTCATTTTACAGCTGTAAAAACTGAGAACCAAAGAGATAAGGGACTGTGTCCCTGGCCACGGTGCAAGGTTAGAACCTGGACCAATCACTACAGGTTTATCTGTAACCCGAAAGGGGCAGGAAATCGGTTGTTCATCCTTACAGGCCTTCCGCCTAGAACCACAACCCAGGGAGCCTTTTCCCACACTCATCTCTGGGTTCTGTAGTGCAGGGGTTCAGCCCAGCTCCTGTCCAGTGGGCAGAAGAGTCAGGATTTGTACCCAGGTTTGTGGGTTCCCAAATTCCAGCTCTTTCCTCTCCGACACCTCTCCCCGGGTCTCTGCCACTTCTCGCATAACTCTGACTTCACATCCATAACGTCTTTGTTGTTGTTTGAATAAACTGACTGGTCATTAAGCCGTGCGAAAGGGAACATGTCACTCACCAGGGAAAGTGGCACTGCCTGCTGCAGAGAGGAGAAGAGCGTGCAAATGAGATCTGAGAGCCCAGCAGAGGTCCCTAGCTCCAGCTAAGGCTGCCTCCTCCCAAGGCCTGACTTTGGAAAATAAATGTAGGGTTGGGTTTCTATTGCTGTGATGAAACACTTTGACCAAAATCAAGTTGAAGATGAAAGGATTTCTTTGGCTTACACTTCTACATCATAGTCCATCACTGAAGGAAGTCAGGACAGGAACTCAAACAGGGCAGGAACCTGGAGGCAGGAGCTGATGCAGAGACCATGGAAGGGTGCTGCTTACTGGCTTGCTCTCTATGGCTTGCTCAGTCAGCTTTCTTATAGAACCCAGGACCACCAGCTCAGGGATGGTACTGCCCACAATAGGCTGGGCCCTCCCCCATCAAGCACAAATTAAGAAAATGCCTTACAGTCAGATACTATGGAGGTATTTTCTCAATTAACTTTCAGATAACTCTAATTTGTGTCAAGCTGACATAAAGCTAACCAGAGCAGGGGTGTTAGTCAGGGGTAGAAAGAATGCTTAATACTCTGAGACTCTGGGTTTCATTCCGGATCTGGCATGGGCGAGAATGTAGGAGCCAAGCAGCTGGGCATGGTGGCACATGCCTATAACCCCAGCACTCAGGAAACTGAAGCAGGAGGATTGTAAGGTCAACTCTGGGTTGATAGGCTACCTGGTGTGATCTTCTTTAAAAAAAATTGCTGTTGTTGTTGTTTTAATTGAAAAAAAAAAAAGGAAGGAAGTGGTTAAATGGAACTCGGTGGTGCTGGTCTGTACTCCCAACTACTCAGGAGGCTGAAGCAGAAAATCTGAAGTTTTCCAGCCTGGGAAACTCAGTGAGACCCTGCCTCAAAATAAAAATCAATCTAACAACTAGAACAAGGGTTTAGTATAATTCAATGATAGTGTGCTTGCCTAGCAAACACGAGGCCCTGGGTTCAATTGTTTCACATTCTGATAAAATATGGGGGGGGCACTTAAAACTATCAGAAAACCACCCTCATGGTAAGGGCTATTTGAGTGATCCATGGTACCCCATAAAGTCACTCCCAGCCCTGGCCTCTGCCCCCCTTATGCTGGGAAAGCCCCACAATGCAGCACTGAGGATTGTCTTCTGGTGCAGGAAGAACAGAGTGTCACAGAGCACACAGGGCATGAGTCACGAGGCTGAACTCAGGCCAGGGCTGATGCCAGAAGAGGGACAACGTTCCCTCCCTGCCCCCATGTAAAGGCTTTACACCCTTTGATCACGGGGGAGAATGGCTACTTCCTCAGAACCAAGCTTGGATGGTGTGTGCGTGTGTGTCTTTAAAAGCCACCTTGTAAGCCACCAGGCGCTTTGAAATCAGCAAAGAAGAGCAAACCCTCGCATGGGTGGCTCTGACCACGCTGCTTAATTGCTGTTTATTGTCCCTTAAAGATGGCTTCTTTGCTTTCAAGTCACTCAGCTGCCTGGCTGTACAAATGGGAAAGTTGGGTAGGTGGACACAGCTGCACACACCCTGCTCCAAGGGCCTGGCTCCTTCCTAACCGTGGGTTAGGAAATTTGTCCCTTCTCAGATACCCTCTACTCAGGGGCCTCTGCCTGTCAGTGTCCCCTCTGCCTGCCCCACTGACCTATTCTGGAGCCCTGCCTGTTCTCCCTGGATGCAGTTTGGAGTCATCTGCCACAGTTTCCCAGCCCGCGCTCAGGACAGTATCAGCAGAACCTCCCTGGTACTGTACCAGTGGACACAAGGATCCTGAGTGATTGCAACACAGGCTGAAAAGACTCTCTGGGCCTAAGTAGCTTTTCATCCTTTGGGTCTCTGTGCCATCACCCCCTGGGGGCATGTATACACTGTGGTATCCCCTAGGGTGACACTCAACTCCAGCCTGACAGGCTTGTTTGATTCCCCCCTTGCTGCTGAAGTACAGGTTCCTGGAGGGCAGGGACTCTGTCTTGCAGCAAGCCATCCTTGCATTTGAAAACTCTTAAACATAGGCAGCCCACAAATCACAATCCCAGAGAACCTAGACAACAATGAGGACTCTAAGAGAGACATACATGGATTTAACCTACATGGGTAGTAGAAAAAGACAAGATCTCCTGAGTAAATTGGGAACATGGGAACCATGGGAGAGGGCTGAAGGGGAGGGGGAAAGCAGGAAGGGGAGCAGAGAAAAATGTAGAGCTCAATAAAAATCAATTTAAAAAAGTCAGTCTGTAGGCAAAAAAAACCTCTTAAATATGGGGAAATGAATGAATGAATGAAAAAAAACATGAAGCAAGGTCTGTAAGAGGGCACAGTTCTGTCAGCATTCACAGCATTTCCCAGTGAGCACTGCTCTACACCCAGAGCAGATGATGGGAGATTATCCTCAGAGATCCAGGACCTCCTGGTCACCCCTGATACTCAGACCAGCTGAGGTCGGAGGAAGGCAGTGTGGAAGGGCCCCCCCAACCCCAGCTATTTATGTAGGGCTGTGGGCACCTGAGGTGTGGCTCTGCAGGGGTGGAGCAGTGGCGGGGAGGAACCTAGGCATGTCCAGACAGTGGGGCAGCGGCCCTGCCTTCATGCTGAAGAGCGCCGTAGCATGTTAGAAATAGGTTTGTGAGCATTGGCTGTCATGGGTCAGAGGCTGTCACAGTAGGCAGCAAGCCAGAGCGACATGAGATGGCTTTGGATCCTGGACTGGCAGATTTGGGCTTTGTTTCCAAAGGCAGCCGTGAATCTCTGAGGATAAGATGAGATAGAATCCGTGGAGGGTGTGCTGAGTGCTGGGCCCTGTGGGAAATGGCTTTTCTTCCCCGAGACTTTGGCAATAGGAAGCTTCTCTGAGATTGTTACTTCGGAGGCTGCAGTCTGTCCCTTCTATCTCCAGAGAAGTTCTAAGGACCAAGGGGGCATGCCTACCAAAAAAGGCATCTCTTTATCACACCCACCTATACTTTGGCTGACTGGGGTACCAACCTGTTTGAGAGACTGCCTCTGTCCCCCTAAGAGCAGACTGTGTTGCTGGTGTGCCCATGAGGGGTCTGGTGGGACTGGCTGGGACTTAGAGTCCTGGGCGGGGCATCCGCGTGGGTCCAGGCCGAGCCTGGAGTGAGAAGCCCTCACGGACCATTTCATCTGGCTGAGAGCTAAGGGGTCCTAGACATCCATACTTCGCCTTCTGAGGCAGCCTATGAGCTAGAACCTGCTATGCTGCTGTAATGTTCTCCCTGTCCGTCACGATAGCTACCAACTGCCAGTGTGGTGGTGGAGCCTGGGAGATGTGGCTAGCATTGGGGTCCATGGAAGTTTCAACCTCACTTTACCTTATTTTAAAGTCTTAGTAGCCACAATGGGGCTCTTCTCTCTTTCATTTCCTTCTCTTTGTCTCGGCTTCCTTCGCTACTGACTAAGGGATTTGAACTGGGCCAATCTTTAAAGACCCCTGCCATCCAACTACGGAGATGCAGCAAACTTTCTCTTTCCAGAAAAATGAGAGCTGCTAGCATTAAAATAGGTCGGTTTTAGTGCTCATGTGTTAGACAGAGCAATTCCCTATGACAAAGGCCCATGTGTCTGGGTAGGAGAGCGATTTGGTCTTACTTAATCAGTGTGCAGTGTTTGGGCCTAGGGCCTGTGGGCCCCAACTTGGGCTATAGCTCCAGGCCCTGCAAATTTTAAGAACTGTTCACCGCTTTGCCGACTCACACTGCAACCCAACGAGTTATTCTTTATCCCCAAGTCTCCAGTTAAGAGGGAAAGTAGCTTGCCCAATGCCAAAGATTCATCATTGGGATTGTGTCAGGATTTGAATTCATGTCTGTTGTTAACTACAATGCCTCTGGCTGGGGACCAGATGCTTACATAACCATAAGTTTCTGAGATCAGGCAGAAACCACTGTGTTTCACCCAGCATCCCATTTATAGACAGGGAAGCCAACCCAGTGGGGCCAAGGGTCTTTTCAAACTCACATAGCAAGTAAAATGAATTCTGATTCTACATGGAAGCTGGTATTTCCATGGGAGCAGAGGTAGGGGCGGATATCTGAGCTCACTGCTTCCCCGCTGGAAGTTCCCTCTGGCATCAGGATTGCGGGCAAACTTTTGGGATTTTTCGCTAAATTCTGGCTGATTTCTTGTCAACACTGAGCAGAGTTGGCTGCTAAAAGCAGCCAAGTCATGTTAGGTTACTGCTGTGTGTGGAAAATTAAAAGTTTATCCCTTAACCAGTCTGACAAGTTTCAGGCTGGAGCCAGAACAGTCTCTGTAGACCAACTCCCTGTGAGTCAAGGTTGGACATGCCTTGGGCGGGGAGGGGCTGGCACAGGGTGCTGCTGTCACGTGCCTAGCAAGCCACGGGCACAGTATAAGCTATTACAATGTGCCCAGCATGGGGCTACTTGGTTCACAGACTTGGTTTCATTGGATTCTTCAACCGAACTGCAAAGCATACATGTTCTTTGTCCCTTGACCACTGGAAGTAAGGAAGAGCTTATTAAGTCATGTATTCACTTCCTGGGTGCCATGTGTCATGTGTTGAAGAAAATCTGGTCTCTGACATCATGGAAAAAATGACCGCAAAGAGGGACAAAGCTTCATGAATGAAATAAATAGAGCCTGGACGACTGTGCCAAAGACACAGCAGGTTCAGACTGAATGGTTAGGGAAGAAGATGTTTGAGCTGAGACGGGAAAGGGCCCCTCGCTCTGCCTTCTGTCCAAAAATACTCTTGCTTCTGGGAGAATCTCAATGTGAAGGCATGAGCCCAGGCTCTGCTTCTCTCTGTATGACTTTTGACAAGTCACTTTCCATCTCTGAACCTCAGCTTCTGCTCCTAACAATCAAAGGATTGAACTAGATGAATAGTCTCCAAAGACCCCTTCAACTCAGCTGCCATGACGTGGTTAACTTTCTCTCTTTCCCAGCAAAAGAGCTGCTATCATTCACATAGGTTGTTGGGGGGGGGGACTGGGGAGGTGATTCAGTCTAGGAAGTGCTTGCTACGCAAACATGAGGACCTGGGCTCCATCCCTAGTATCCACATGAAATACAAGCATGGCACTGAGTACCTGTAATCCCAGCACTGGGGATGTAGAGACAAGCAGATCTCTGAAGCTGTCTGGCCAGCCAGTAAAGATAATTGGTGGATCCCAGGTTCAGTAAGAAACCTGTATCAAAAAAAAAAAAAAAGCTTAAGAGGTGGAATCCTCTTTACCCCCCTTTGCTGCTCAAGGACCCACCATCACAAATGACAGAATAATGATCTAATGGTCCTCACCAGGAAGTTCATGGCTAACCTTTTGCTTCAGAGGAAACACATGGTCGTTGATGTCTCTAGGAAGACAACAGTACCAAAGACGGAAATGCAGGGAAAGATAGCCACAATGTATAAGACCACACCAGTTAACATCTTTGTATTTGAATTCAGAACCCACTTTGGTGGTGGCAAGACAGTGGCTTTAGTGTGATCAATGATTCTTTGGGTGATGCAAAGAAGAATGAGCCTAAACCCAGACTTGCAAGACTTGGCCTATACTAGAAGACGACTTCCAGGAAGCATGGAAAGGAAAGTGGGTACAGACTGAAGAGGATCAGGGGGACAGCAGAGGCCATCGCTGGTGCTGCTGAAAAGCAAAAAGAGTAGACATCCTGCCATGGTTTTTTTTCTGCTGCAGTGGGACAGATTTCTAAAATCTAGAAATGTGCATGTGAAAAAAATAACAAGAGGGGATGCAATGGAGGAAGACACCCGAGGGCCAACCGCAGGCTCCATACACAAGCACATGTACACCAGACACATATGCATGCCCACAGAGGGAAGACACCGAGGGCCAAACGCTGGCTCCACACACAAGCACACACAGACTAGACACATACGCATGCCGACAGAGAAGAAACAGGTTGTTTTTAATGCTAAAAATGATGTTGAAAATTTGGACAGACAAGTCAGCCATAGTGATAATAATATAACAGTATTCCATCATCTGGTTTCTCTTTCCACCCATGTAGTGGCTCAGAATCAAGTGTGCTCCAAAAATGTTCAGTGAGAGACCCCCCCCCTCTAGCCAG
>PVIU01001728.1:91191-181191 GCA_004026605.1 Ondatra zibethicus
AGAAAGTGAGGAAGGAAGGAAGGAAGGAAGGAGGGAGGGAGGGAGGGAGGGAGAGAAGGAAGAAGGGAGGGAGGGAAAGAAAGGCCCTCTCTAAAGAAAAGATTCTTATATTTTAAATTGCATTCTGTTCTGATCTCAGACTTGCTCAGAACACAGCACGTCACTTTGTACAATGTATCCATTCTATATATGCTACCCACCTATTAGTCACTCTGCAGTTGTCTCAGCTGTCAGGTCAGTGCTGCTGGTTGCAACACTTACACAAAGTCTTCGGTGTTATCTGAGTTTCAGGGCATCCAGTCCTCTGAGAGTGATACCATAGACCTACTGTGTTGCCGCAAAGATGTCCTCATCAACAAAAGTGTTTATCTAGGTTCTACTGCGAACCATTTGGCAGATGATGTCACTTAATCTTTGCGATCAGTCGAAAACGTGCATACTATTATCTTCACGATACACAGAAGGACCTCGGACCACAGAGACGCTAATTACTTGCCCAAAGTTTCAAGCTTAGGATGTGAAAATGAGGGACGTCTCCTCCCCTACCTGCTCTGTTGTTCAGATCTGTCAGATTTCTCACACTCCCGTCCCAGTCTACTTCATTAATTAGCATACGTGGCTGGGCTCAGACCACGTGTGCTATTTGTTCCCAGGCTTTTTCTCACTGTAACATCCTTAGCATTATCTGTTACTGCAGACTCCGCAGACACCCATCAGAGGATGGAAGCAGCTTTTTGCAGGTGAATCGGCCAGCATTTAAAAAGAGAGAATATTTTCTTTGGAGCATATTGTTCCCTTAGAGAAATAAAAAGCCTAGATAGGTTCTGACTATACTGCCCACCAGATGTGTGGCTTTGGAAGAGTCTGTTCCTGTTGTCAATCCCCATTCATTTTAAAGCGATGGTTGCATTTTTAAATGTATTTACTTAACGTGTATCGGTGATTTGCATTTTTTGTCCATGCACTTCTGTATACAGTGCCTCTTGGGGGCCAGGATGGGGCATCGGATCCCTGGGACTAAAGTTAATAGATGTTTGTGAGCTACCTTGTAGTGCTAGGACTAGAACTCAGGTCTTCTGGAAAAGCCGGGCCATCTCTCCAGCCCCAATCCTCAGTATTATTATTGTTGTTGTTGTTGTTTTTGAGGCAGGGTTTCTCTATGTAGCTCTGGCTATCTTCAAACTTACTCTGTAGACCAGGCTGGCCTCGAGCTCAGAGATCCACTTGCCTCTGCCTCCTAAGTGCTGGAATCAACGGCATTGCGCCACCACCGCCCAACAATCCTCACTATTTTTAACTAAGAGTAACAGCAATGAAACGGCTGCTTCTTGTGGTTACAGAGAGGCCAAGCACGGTGCTATGTTGGGAAGCTCTACTCAAGTGCATATGATCAAGCAAGGGTTTGTGGGAATAATCTTTTCTTCATGTTGTTTTTAACTTACTCTTTTCAGAATGCAGAAGTGGGCTCAAATTTAATCAAGGTGACATCTACAAGAGCAACAGCCTTGAAGGAGAAAGACGGCCATGTCTACTGCCAGCCTGAAGTCCTTTATGAAGGTAGGGTACATTCTTTCTCACTGAGATGCCCCGAACCCTCTCTATGACACCTCCCTTTCATACGGGGTCAGGGAAGAGCAAGGAAGGCTCCTGAGACCCCAGAAAAGAATTTGGGGATCTTCCTTGGGTAGCTCCCATCACTTCTGGTCCTTGGATGAATGACAAGCATAGTGGATGTATGCAAATGTATTAGGCAGGCATAGTAGGTCCCATCTCTTCCCTCTGCACTGCCATGATTTCTACAAAGTGGGCGTCATTGGCCCACTGAGCCTGAGAGATGCTGAGCTACACGCGGAGTGTCAAACCACAGAACAGGAGCCACACCCATGGACCCATGTTCCTCAGGCACATGTGGGGTTGGTATTCTTTGTGGTAGGGCAGTGCTGGCATTGGAGGATGGGCAGAAACATCCCTGGGTGCCAAATAGCCCTTACCCTAAACAGGAGTCAGCCAAAAGCTCTCTGGGAAGTGCCACTGTCCCACAGGGCTGAGTTTCTGTGCTTGGTGTCTTACAAGATGTACCCCAAAGCCTGGTGTAGAGAAATCTACATTTCATTCTTCCAAGTACAATGAATCTGGGTGTGGTGTACTTGCCTATAATCCCAGCATCAGGAGGCTGAGGCAGGAGGATTGCTGTGAGTATCAGGCTAGCCCGAGCCACATACCCTGTCTCAAAAAACAAACAAAATCAAATTATATGCCTGTAATCCCTTGATGAGATGGGGGTGTGGGGGTTAAGGTCTTTCTCAACTTCATTGTGAGTCAAGGGCCTGCAGAGGCTCTAAGAGGTCTTGTCTTGAAACAGACAAAAAAAATGGGCAAAAAAGTAATAGAAATATTGAAAGTTGCAAGATGGAGTATCAGCTGACAGGCAGTTCTGATCCCAGCAATGCTTCTGAACTTCCTGTTTATGACATAAGGGTCACAACTCTATAGCCAGCCTTTTACACTTAACCTCATACAGACATTGCCCATGTTGGGAAAATCCTTTGTAAGCATCCTTTTTATACATATTATAATAGGATTTACTGATTTTATTTTAGACAAGGTCTCACTCTATAGGTCAGGCTGGCTTTGAACTTGTGACAATCCTGTTGCCTCAGTATCTCCTAGTGCCTGCACAGTGACTGCAGAAACAACCCAGGTACCAGATTTATTTTATATTGTGAAATCACACTCCTTCCAGTGGTTTATGGAGTCTCTTTTCATACTCATGTGCACTTACACACACACACGCACACACACACACAGAGAGAGAAGTTTTAAAAATTGCAGCAGCTTCTGATTTAAATCTGTAATTCTCTGATTTCTATCATGATAATTACAGGCACTTATGCATTTAAAGCCCCCTGGTCTATGGTACCTCACTCCTGAACCTTCTGGCAGGGCCGGCATCATTATCATGGTCCCTCCCTACCCTTGACCACCTTTGATGTAATCTGGGTCTGAATCAAGGTCAGGGGTGGTACTTGGGAACTGTTCCTATGAACAAGGCCCAGTTTGGCATGAAGAGGGAAGTTCCCCACCCCAGTGATGGGATTTCATCCGTGTCCTGTCCTCTCCAGGCCTAGAGCTCCCTCGGATAAATTATGCTCACAACGGGAAGCCCTATCGCTACATCTTTGCTGCTGAAGTGCAGTGGAGTCCAATCCCGACCAAGGTACTGTCCCTGTGCGTGCAAGCTGGGTTCTCTGGACCCAACTCAATGTCTGCAAAGCAGGCTCCTCTGGGCTTAAAACTGAGGAAAGGGGTTCAGGAGGGAAATCAGTTGGGATAAGTCTAAAGCGTGAGTTCTGTGTTCCATCTGCACTGTGAGCCCCAGTTACGTGGCACTCCCGGGTGGGCTCTGAGAGCAAAGGGATTGGCAGGGAGTGCTGCCCCCAGCAGCCAGCTCGCCTTCTCCAGCAGGAAGGGTGTCACTGGAACCTGGAGGATTAATTTTGTTTTTTAAGTAACTATTTGTCAATATTTAGTATCGTCCGGTGCTGTCCAAAGTGCTGGGCAGACACCACTTTTCTTTCATATCGACATTTTTATTTGCATTAAAAAAATGCAGAGCAGATGCGATAGCTCAGTGGGTTAGGGGATGTGTTGTCAGGCTTGGCAACCAGAGTTTGAGTCCAGGAACCTACATGGTAGAGTGAGAGACCACCTCCTGTCCTCTGCCACATACGTGCTGTGGCATGATACAATGATGAGTGCCCCCCCACGCTAACATATATTTTACATATGGTAAAAATAAAACAATGAATTAAAAAATAATTTTTAAAATTAAAATATTGCCACGTGGTGGTGGAGCACACCTTTAATCCCAGCACTCGGGAGGCAGAGGCAGACGGATCTCTGTGAGTTCGAGGCCAGCCTGGTCTACAAGAGCTAGTTCCAGGATAGGCTCCAAAGCTACAGAGAAACCGTACGGTATAAAATACTCATAAGCAAATTAAGGTTTACTTACACACAGAGAGCACACTCCAACCCACTCCTACTAATTCTATATCCTACAGGAATAGGCCTATGAGAGATTATGGGAATTTTCCTTTTTATTTGTTGTTTTTGGATACTCGAACTCAAACCAGAACCCCAGGTGTTCTGGGCAGGGGCTCCACAGCTGCTCCAGCCATAGTCCAGTGCTTCCACTTTCAAAGCAACAAAAGAATTATATCACATTTTAATTAGTGGCATTAAACACCTTAATTATATAATTTAAAACATTGTGATATAGTGCCAAATACCAGAAAAGTCCATGATTGTTGAGTCTCAGCCCTATGCGGGCCCCGTGTTTGGTACTGAGGGAGGAAGTTTGGTTCTTCCCTTTCTGTGACTGTGCTGCCTGGGACAGGTGTCACTTGGAAGTGATATCACACGTGTAGGTTTGAGGGCTCAGTCTCACCCCTGTGGCTTTCCTGCCCTCCTGCTCCCAGAGTCGGTGCGCTTACACACACAGGATCCCATCTTTCTCTTCTCTGCGTACACAGATACTAAAATACGACGTTCTCACAAAGTCCTCTTTAAAGTGGGGTGAGGAGTGCTGCTGGCCAGCGGAACCCGTGTTCGTACCCACGCCGGGAGCCAAGGATGAGGATGACGGTAAGAGTGGGGAAAGGGAGCCCATGTGACATGGTCACCCATCAGACAGAGGCATCCCACAAGTCAGTGGCCTGATGAAGAGCCTAGGGGTGTCAGTGGCCAAACCACATTACACACTTCCCGAGACCACACTTGCTTCTGATGTCAAGCGCCAGCTCAGGTTCTCTCACCACTGCGTTCTGGAATTCACTAGGACCCCGGAGCTCACGGACAGTCATTATTCTTAAGATTATGCCTTATCACAGTGAAAGAGTATAGACTAAAACTAGCAAAAGTCTGGAGTGGGCACATAGGATGGGGTCCAGGGAGGGCCAGGACAGAGCCCCTGGCCATCATTTCCAGGTGGACTCACCCATAGTGTTAACCTCTGACAACCAAGCATCTCCAGCCATGGAAGCCCGTCCAAGCCTCCGTATCCAGAGATTTTACCATGGCTCACTCACATCGCATAACTGATACCTTCCTTGTATAGATGACTTCAGTGTTCAGCTTCTCAGAGGCCAACCAGGGACCATGTGGTCCTAGGCTCCATCATATATATCACATTGTCAGCTGGGCATGGTATACCTACCATGAGATCTCAGCATTTGGGAGGTAGACAGAAGACAATCAGGGGTCTAAGGTCATTCTCAGAGACACAGAGAATTTGAACTACTGAGACCCTGTCTCAAAAAGCAACAACAAGAAGACAGGTAGATGATTGGAGGGTAGATGTATAGATGGATGGATGGATGGATGGATGGATGAATGGATAGATGAATGGATGGATGGATGGATGGATGGATGGATGGATGGATGGATGACAGTTTTAGAATATAATACCTGGCATGGCCCACAGCCTCTGAGAAATTCTCATAGGTAAGACTGTGACAAAGGCCAGACCTTCTATGGGCAAGGTTTAAACTACACAATGCCTGTCCCTTTCCACTGAGTGACACACACTCCCTCAAAATGTGCAGTTTTAGGTTTTAAAACTCGTCACAAGGACTGGTCCCCGAATCTCAAATGATCTCTCTTACACGCATGTGAAGTTTTCTTAGCACCTGGGAAATGTGGGTTTCCACATAGCCAAATCATCTTATCCCCCTTTGCCTCAGAAATGCCCTGCCCACAGCCTTGGGGATGCTAGGGAGGCTAATAAGCTATGGGTGGGGACACCAGCAGGGCCAAGCCAGTGATGGCGCTGCCCACACCTGCAGGGGAGGGCAGGCCGTCCCACTGAGGCTGCCAGCTTCTTCCTTCAGGTGAGAGGAGTGGCTTCTCACCTGGCCTTGACTTCCTACTGATTGTGGCCCGGCACACAAGAAGGGGGATCCCATGTCACTGCCATCTCCGAGGCAAGGGACTGTTTAGCATCTACTCCTACTGAGACCAGTCCCCTACTTGGCTGGCCAACTGCTTCTCACGCCTTCTCTCCATGGGTGTGGAGTGACATTGTCCTCATTTTGTCAAAGGGAGGCTCAGAGTGAGGCAAATTGACCAAAGTCACATGCCCTATATGCAGAGGTTGGATTTGAATCCAGGCCAAATCTGACGTCACCCACATTCGGCTATGGCAACCAAGGTCCTTTGGGAGGAATGTCGGGTACTTCCTGAAAGTTTCCTTAACCCCACTATACCTTGTAAGTAAGGGCAGAGGATAGAAAATGTTTCAATTTACAGGCAAAAGTTGGGGTTGCCAATATAACCAGGAGATGAGTTGGATTCTTTCTAGTGCTAGCACAAGCAAAGTATAAATACCAACACGTGGTCTGTAATCCCAGCCTTGGAGAGGTGGAGGCAGGGAGATGTGAGTTTAAGGCTAGCCTGGTCTACGTTGTAAGACCTGTCTCAAAACAAAGCAACAACAGCACAAACATGCAAATGCTTTTGCAATTCAATTTTACTCAACTGAGTGGCACATCTTAGTCCACACGCGCTCCTGGAACTGGCTGGGTCTCTCCACATTCAGAGGTTTCAAACAATAGAAAAAGAGCCATTCTTCAATATACATGAAAATGAACGAGGTGCTCCCAGAGTCCCCCCTGCAGATCCCCTTGGCACCCCGTGAGGTTGGAGGTTAGTAGAAATTGTCTTCGGCGGTGCAGAGATGAGACTAAGGTTCAGCGAGGCGAAGTGGCTATCCTGGACTGGTATTCTGATTCCAGTCCGGGACTTCTCTTCTGCCAACACAACAGATCATATATTCTCTTCCCCTATGTTTGGATCCAGAATGAGTTGATATAGGACAGAAAGATACCTCTGAGAAATGTCCCTCTCCAGGTGGAGGACTCGAAGAGCTATACATTGAACACTGTTAGGTGTCTCTTAGGAGCAGAAATGGAGCTCATGGGTAGAGCAGCTACCTAGCCTGCGAGAAGGCCCTGGATCACATTCTCAGCACTGCGAGTGAAAATAAACTGGGTTTTGTCTGTCTTCCTGTAGGGGTGATCTTATCAGCCATTGTCTCTACTGATCCCCAAAAGCTGCCTTTTTTACTTATTCTGGATGCCAAAACTTTTACGGAATTGGCTCGTGCATCTGTGGATGCGGACATGCACCTGGACCTGCATGGCTTGTTTATCCCGGATGTAGACAGGAGTGCAGAGAAGCAGACCCCTGCCGTGACGCAGGAGGATGAAAATCCAGATGCCCCTATCACCCAACAGGCCTGACGGTGTCAGGATTGGTCCACAGTAAGAATGACTTCTCTGGTGGGACCTGGGGATAATAAGGGTGATTGCTGACACTGTCAACTTGATAGCATCTAGAATCACTTAGGAACAAACTTAGAGGCCTGGCTGTGAGAGTTTCTATACTGGGCTAACTGGGCAAGGAAGATCCTTGAAGGTGGGCAGCACCATCCCATGAATTGAAGTCCGGACTGAATAGAAAGGAAAAAGCCAGCCAAGCACCAGCGTTCATCTGCTTCCTGACTGTGGATGCAACAATGCCACCAGCTGCCCCGCGCTCCTGACATCTTGCCTTCCTCCGCATGAGAGACTGTAACTGGACCCGAGGGCCAAAATAAACCCGCCTTTCCTTGAGTCACTTTTGTAGGGATCTTATCCCAGCAATGGGAAAGTGACTAAGCTTGCACCTCTCTCTGGGTGGAGGTGGCCATGCATTTCATCCCTGCTGTTATTTTTTTTGTGCAAATACTGAAATAATCCAGAGACAACTCTGATTCCATTGTATTAGAATCCTTGCGGAAAAATCAAGTCTTGCACGGTCAGTTCTGGCATATTTAAGAAAGCCCTTTCTCTTCTTATTAAGACCTTGAGGAAGTGGGAAGGTGGCCCAGTTGGTGGGAATACTGGCTACACAAACACAAGAACCAGAGTTCAGGCACCCTGCCCCCTCCCCTCCCATAGCTACCTACATAAAAGCTTGACGTGGCAACGTGTGCGTATCACCCAGGCCCTGGGGAGGCAGAGGCAGGAAGTCCTCTGGGGCCTGATAGCACGACAGTCTAATTGAACTGACACACTCAGCAAATTGTGAGGGACCCTGTCTCAGGAAATAAGATGGAGCAGGATGGAGGGAAATACCCAGTGTCCACTTCTAGTCTACACATATATTTACACACACACACATACACACACACACACACACAGGTACATACATATATACATGCAAAAGACCTTGAACATGAATCAAGAATTATATTAACCACGTTATCATTGTTCTTCGAACAAGTAACTGTGAGATGAGGAAAGTAGAGATCATCACTGCTCCTTCCTCCATCAGCCTCTTTTCTCCCCCTCCCTCCTTTCTAAGGGACTAGATTGTGGGTGTGGCCTCTGGTTTTCTCAGGCAAGCCCTGTTCATAAGTCACATGACCAGGAGGCCACGATGCTTTGCGGTCATCCCACATAAAATACAAAAGAAAGAAAAAAAAAAAGAAAACCTTGAAGATCTGATCAGAGCTTATTTGTTTATATACGGCTACCTCTTCGAGTTCTTCTGAGCCCATAACGTAGGCTGCAGAACTTCACCTTTCCCGGCCTGCAAGAGGCCTAGTTGTATGACCAGTGACTGACAGGTTGGAGTGGAATCTCTCTCTGCAGGAGGGGGACACTGAACAGGCATTGACCGGATAAGGGCAAGAGTTCAGGGTGGAGGACAAGGCCAGGCTGCCTGAGAGCCAGAGCGTATCAGCCGCTGAAGGGAAAGGGGGTCCCCAGGATGTGCTTCAAGGTGGACCAGACATGTGGGGCAGAATGGAAGGAGGTCCCCAAGCAAGACAGTGACTGGGACTGTAAACAAGTCAGGTGACCTTCCACCTGATTGCTGGGAGCCCCATGGCATCTTTACAGTCTAGTGGGCACCTGAAGCAAGTGACAGAGTGATGGCCGCTGGATGCCTTCCCCTTCATCTCCTGTGGGCAGCTCAGTCCCTCATCCCCTGGAAGGTTGGGATGGCAGGGGCCTGAAGGAGACATGACCAGAGCCTGGGCTTGGGTGGCAGAAGCGATGTGGCAAATGTGACAGTCCCTCACCCACCCATGCCTCTGCTTTAAATGTTTGAGGGCAGAGTGGAATGCGAGGTGGCTGCGTCCCCACCTCCGTGCTCCCAATTGCCAAACAGCACCCAGACCTAATCTCAAGAAAGCACCCAGTTCTGCAGGGAGGAAACAACGTTGGTGGTTTGTTGACCTTATTTAAGATGACAGCTGGAATACCATACTGGTGAGCGAGGCTGGCACACCAGATCCTGTTGTCTCGGTTTCAAAAGAACACTGAAGACTGACGACAGGATATTCGATTTGTCTGGGTCCAGTGTCCTATAATTCTATTACATTTCGTACATGCACGGGCCAGGGCACTTAGCTCAGAACTCCATGCATGCACCTTTCTCCAAAGGCCCACAAAAACAGCCCCCCCACCTCCTCCCAGACTTCCTGGTGATGAAGCATGTGGGTGGGCAAGATGGACGAACAGGAAGTCCTGGGAGAGACTCCCCAGGTTTGTTTATTGCTATCCTCAAGAGCTGTACTTCCGGGAGCACTCCAAGACTAGAGTGTCAAGGGTAGCGAAGACTCACAGGTGTTGGTGGTGGCCACAGCAGGTTTCTCTAGCGTGAGTCCGGTGCCGGGACAAGCTGGAGGTGTTGCCTGGGCAAAACAGCTCCTGAGAAACCTTCGTGCCTTTGAGCCACGTTTGCAATGTTGATTCATACTTGTTTCCTCAGGACCAAAGTTACTGGTTGCAGGGCTCACAGCTTAGAACAGGTTGTTGGTCCAGGTTAAGTCAAAACACTTTTGATCCCTTCTTACACTGTTTCAAGATCTGTTGGGTGGTTTTGAAACACCCAGAAGTCTTTGCTGTGGCAAATCAGGACACACATACAAAAGCCTTCACCAACTCTACCATCCCCCACCATCTATACCATCTGACAGTGAGACACCTTGGGACCTCAATGCTTCCTCTTCCCTCTGGAAGTTGAAACTCATGGCCACTATCACACAGGGTGGTCTTGAGAAGCATCCTACAAGACTGAGTCCCAGCCAAGAAGCAAAGCCTTTTCTTGGCTACAGGATCTAAGAGGCGTACAACATTGTATCCTCGCAGGCTAAGGATGAACAAGACTTCCCTCTTCTTGATGATTGACAGAAGCATCTGGGATGGATGATACTTCTGGAGTCACTTGAAAAAAACCTTTGGGGGACCTGCAAAGGGCTGCTCCTGCAGGTGTAGGCTGCAGCTTGGGACTAGGAGAAAGTTAGATGTGGATTATTGAACCAAGTGAGGATAGAGCAAAGTTCCCAAGAAAGGGCCACGGGAAGGGAGAGAGACAGATGAGGGAGTGTGTGTGTGTTCTCTGATTATAAGTCCCTGTGCGTTCATTGTAGAACACCTGGCTAGATTAAAATAAGATGAGGAAAACACCGAGAGTCCCATGACCAGTGGATGCATTCTGGTATGTTTCCTGTAGCTTTCAAAGTCTGGGTGCAGAGTCCACAGGTTAGAGATCTGTTTATGAGCAACATACCTGCTTGAAAACCTTCCACTGTTTGCACTTAACAGGTCATTACCTTCTATTCATGGGTGCACATTACTCCCTCTCTGGACAATGGCAGCACGGGTACCACCTACCATCTTATACTGTTAATCATTTCCAGTCCCCCACCCCGGTAACTATTATCCTGATGGCTCAGCTTGCATGAAATTCTAGAGTCCATCCCTTGCCTGGAATACAGGCGATTGGTACAGTTTCCATTTAAAAAAAAAAAAAATTGGTCTGCACAAGATTAAGCTAGTCACCTTTACCATGACTCCCTACCAGTAGCTGGGGAGCTGGAGGGAGAGTGGTTTTCTTTCAGGGTGTGGCCCTTGGTATTATGCCCCAGTGGATGGCCCCACACCCAGAAGTATATGAGCAGCACAGACTGGAGTCCATGGGGCTATAAAGCGGGTGAGTTGGGTGGGGGTGGGAGAGAGAGGGTCTGGAGTGAGTTAGGGGGAAAGTTGCATATACATAGAATGGTAGATTGATTTTTTTGTTGTTGTTTTTTCGAGACAGGGTCTCTCTGTAGCTTTGAAGCCTGTCCTGGAACTAGCTCTTATAGACCAGGCAGGCCTTGAACTCAAAGAGATCCGCCTGCCTCTGCCTCCCAAGTGCTGGGATTAAAGGCGTGCGCCACCACCGCCCAGCTTCTGTAGATTGATTTTAAGTTTTACAGAGAGTATCATTTAGTTCAGGCTGGTCTTGAACTCATAGCCAAGGATGGCCTTGAACTCTTGATCCTCCTGCTTCTGCCCTCCAGGTGCTGAAATTAGCAGCACGTGACAGCACACTGCGTAGCACTGGGGATAGAATCATAAGTGCCAGCAATTGCTCTCCCAACTGAGCTATGCCTCCCAGTCTGATACATAGATTTTAAAATATTTTATTTACTTATTGTGTGTGTGTATGACTGTGTGTCTGTGCATCTGTGTTTGTACATGTTGATCAGAGGACAGCAAGTGAGAATCAATGCTCTCCTTTTACCTGGGGAATAAACTCAGGTTGTCAGGCTTGCCAGCAAACACCTTTACCCAATGAGCCATCTCTCCAGACCTATTTTTATTTTGGGGGAATGGCTTCTCGGCATAACGTTTGCAAGGTCTGTCTATGTTGTTTCACGACAGGCTATCACTTACTGTATGGCTATATCACACTTTGCTTCTTTGTATTTGTTGGTAATATTTGGGTGATTTCCCCTTTGGGCTATGAACAAATCTACTGTGGTCATTGATGCGCAAGTGTTGTCGATGGTGGTGGAGGAGAGGGCGCCATGACCTCATACATTCCAGGTAAGTACCCTACCACCAAGTTGTACCCCCAGCACCATGCTTCAGTTTTGTGTGCACATACATCTTCATTTCTTTTGAGTGTATACCAAGTAGTTGCTTGATCACACAGAAACTCTACATTTTAACATTCTGATGAACTGCAAGGCAATTTTCTTTCTTTCTTTCTTTTTCTCTTTACTGTACATCTTAGTCAATATTCTGTTGCTGTGAAGAGGCACCATGACCATGGCAACTCTTATAAAGGAGAACATTTAATTGGGGTGGGCTTACAGCTCCAGAGGTTTAGTCCATCATTGTCATGGTGGGAAGTGGCACACAGGCAGACATGGTGCTGGAGAGGTAGCCGAGAGTTCTACATCTGAATCAGTTGGCAGAAAGAAAAGAGAGGATGTCTGGGTCTGCCTTGAGCATTTGAAACCCCAGAGCCCAGCCCCAGTGACAAACTTCCTCCAACAAGGCCACACCTCCCGATCCCTGTCAAGTAGTGCACTCCCAAATGACCAAGCATTCCAATCTATGAGCCTGTGGGGACCATTACTTTTCAAATCACCACACCGTGTAATTTGTTTTGTTTTTCGAGACAGGGTTTCTCTGTGGCTTTGGATCCTGTCCTGGAACTAGCTCTGTAGACCAGGCTGGTCTCGAACTCACAGAGATTTACCTGCCTCTGCCTCCCGAGTGCTTGGATTAAAGGTGTGCGCCACCACCGCCCTGCAAATTATATACTTCTTTTCAACACCATCCAACAAGCTGGCCTCGATCACATTGGCCGTACAGTAAGCCTCGTCCATTGCTGGTGGTTTCCCAGACAGAATAGCCAATCTAGTGTGGAGGTCTCATCCCAGGACTTTAGGGAATTTACGTTTGTCTTTTGGTTTGGGGGGATGATCTCCCCGAAAGCTATCTGATCAATGATGGTTAGAGCAACTTTATGCCCAACCATCTTGGGATCCTTCACCAACACCAGCCAAACAGCTAGATTATTTGCAAAATGGCTGGAGCCTGTGGTACTCCTGCACTCAAGGCATGAGAATTCAGTGTGCCCACATCCTCCCTGCCTGCTGTTCTTCACAGCTGTGAAGTGGCATCTCCGTGTGGCTGTGCACGTGAAGTCTCCTTTGGAGAAATGCCTATTCAAAGCGTTTGCCCCCATTTTCTGTGGTATTTGTCTTTTATTGTTGAGTCTTAGAAAGTCTTGAGGGGTGGGATGGAGAGATAATTCGGTTGCTAAAGGGCTCGCTGCCCTTGCAGTTCCCAGCCTCTACATGGGGTGGGTCACAATTTTACGTAACACCAGTTCCAGGAGAGCTGACACCATCTTCTGCACCCTGCAGGCACCTACACTCATGTGCATGTGCAGCATGCGTGTGCACACACACACACACAAAATTTAAATAATTACGCTGGGCGGTGGTGGCACACGCCTTTAATCCCAGCACTCGGGAGGCAGAAGCAGGCGGATCTCTGTGAGTCTGAGGCCAGCCTGGTCTACAAGAGCTAGTCCCAGGACAGACTCCAAAGCTATAGAGAAACCCTATCTTGAAAAACCAATTAAAAAAAAAAAAGACTTCTTTACATGTTATGGGTTTAAGGACCTCATCAAAGGTATGATTCTCCAGTATTTTTCCCCTATTCTGTAAGAGGGCTTTTCACCTTTTTTGACAGTGTCCTCTGAAGTACAACAAAATACAAATAAACCCTTTTTATTTTAATTTGGATGATGTGCAATTGATCTATTTCTTTCGAAATCCTATGATATTGGTGGTGAATCTGAGAAGCCAATGTTTAACCTGTGGCCATGAAAACCTGTTCCTGGTTTTATATGTGTGACTACCTTGTATGTTCGGTGTGAGACAGAGTCTACTTTCCTCATTAGCATTTGGTTATGTTTGTCACCTTTGGCCTTGAGAACCCTTCCAGAGTCTTAGTCACTTTTCTGCTGCTGTGATGGACACTGTGACCAAGCAGCCTATGGAAGGAAGGGTTTATTTGGGACTTATCGTTCCGGGGGGGATATGAGTCCATCACCAGCACACGGGAAAGCTTGGCAGCAAGCCACAGGCATAGCAGCAGGGACGGCCGGGAGCAAACATCTTGAATGGTAAGCACAAAACAGAGAGAGAGACTGGATATGGTTCAAGTTTTTAAATTCTCAAAAAGCCTACCTCCAATGACATCCTTCCTCTAGCAAGGCCATTCCTCCTACGCCTCCTCATACAGTGTCACCTGCTGGGGACCAAGGGTTCTGATACACAAGCCCATAGGGGACACTCTTACTCAAACCATCACGCGGGATAAAACACTCTCTCTCTCTCTCTCTCTCTCTCTCTCTCTCTCTCTCTCTCTCTCTGTGTGTGTGTGTGTGTCTGTCTGTCTGTCTGTCTGTCTGTCTGTCTGTCTCTGTAGATGGAGACTGCTCACTCATTTCCCAGACACCCAGACCCAAATAATCACACAGAAACTATATTAATTTCAACACTGTTTGGCCAATGACTCAAGCATATTCCTAGCTACTCTTATATCTTAAATTAACCTGTTTCTATTGATCTGTGTACCACCACGAGGCTGTGGCCTATTGGTAAAGTTCCAGTGTCCTTCTCCTTCTGCAGCAACATGGCGCCTCCCTGACTCCACCTACTCTCTCTCTCTATCTCTGTTTGGATTTCCCACCTGGCTTTACTACGCTAACCATTGGCCGAAACAGCTTTATTTATTGTTCAAAAAAAGCAACACATATACAGAAGGACATCCCACATAATCTCTCTCTCTCTCTCTCTCTCTCTCTCTCTCTCTCTCTCTCTCTCTCTCTTTCTGACCCAAACAAGGCTTTTGTTCAAAACCAGAAAACAAAATGTAAGCCACAGTCACAGGTGGCTCCATAGCTCTTTCTTCTATGGATATTTTAACTTCTTGTCTTCTTCAGTGGGGCCTGGAGATGGTAACATCTATGATACCTGGCTCAATTCAGACGTCCAAGTACATTTTTCCAGTATTTGCCCTACAAAGTCAATCCACTGCGTTGTAGGAATGAGTGGTAGTCTCTGACAGCTCATAGTTCCTGCCCTTTCAGAAGGTGGTAGAGCCTCAGGGTGGCCTTGGGAGTGGTGAAGGTTACTTGACCTTCTGATTTTGCTTTTGTCTTATCATTTGGGCAGGGCATGTGTGAGGCCCCAGCTCCTAGCCTTCCTTGGGGCTCTTCACCTTACCCTAGGAATTGATGTAGGAGTGACAGCTCTGTCCACGTGGCAGGTGCAGCCTCTCAGCTAGGGGTGGGGACTAAGATTTCTCACAACGAGAGTGTGTGTAAACTGACAAACCAGCTTGTGCCAGAGGAGGTGTTTACGGGAAGGAATAAGGAAGGTGTTGTGGATGAAACAAATTCCATAAACTGGGTATGGCTTAAAGTGGCTGTTCTCAACCCTCCTGATGCTGAGACACTTTCATACAGTTCCTTGTGTTGTGGGGACCCCCGACCATAAAATTTCTTCCGTTGCTACTTCATAGCTGTAATTTTGCTATGGTTATGAACTGTTGCATAAATATCTGTGTTTTCTGATGGTCTTCGGCGACCCCTTGTGAAAGGGTTGTTCGACCCCCAAAGGGGTTACAACCCATAGGTTGAGAACTGCTGGCTTAAAGCAGTGAACGCTGTTCACTTGCCATTCTGGAGGATAAAAGGCAAGGACTCTTGGGACACCTTCCTTCTGTAGGGTCTAGGAGGAAGTCTCCCTGACTCACCCTCATGCCCCGACTGGGTCCTAACAGCACAGTTTCTGCCCTTGCTCCCAGGGGCACATCTGAGTCAAATCCTCCTCTGCCTCCCCCTTGTGATTACATTGGCCTTCTGGGATACTGTGGGATGTGTCTCCATCTCTAGATCTTTACTTTGGACACATCTGTAAATGTAGATCTTAACTTCAGACACACCTTTGCTATGTCAGGTCCCATTCACAGGTTCCAGGACCTAGACGTCTTTGGGGGAAGGTGTCAGGTGACCACAAGCACCTAGCTCTGGCCTTCTCTATCTTAATCTGCCATATTCTCTTGAGACAGGGTCTCTCACTGAACCTGGAGCTCAGCTTATTTTTCAGCTAAGCTGACAGCCATCAAGCCCCAGAGATCCTCCTACCCCCACTTCCCACCCCAGTGCTGGGGTTGCAGGTATATGTGGCCACTCCTGGCTTTTTAGTGGGTGTTAAAGATCCAAACCCAGGTCCTCAGGCTTGAGTAGCAAGCAATCTTACTCCCTGAGGCAGCTCCCCAGCCCCTCAAACAGTAATTTTTATAACCAAACTTTCTAACACAATCCAATCCAAAAGACATACTCATCTGATACATGCTGAGGGATGAGGGAAGGAAAGCATCAAGTCTTTGTTTTCTGCAACTAAACCATTTTTGTATATGAGCAGAAAATGTATAAATACAGTAAAAAAAAAACCAACACTGCAGTTCATAGTATACAATGGTCTTGAATCTGAGCTGAGGTGTTGGAAGTGGAGTTCTCAGGTGACATGTGCCGTGCAAAGTGTGCACAGAGCATTCACAACCGAGGCTGCAGAGGAGGTCCTGCCGTGTGGCAGGAGTGAAAAGCCAGAAGCACCTCAGACTCATTACACATTTGATTTTAAACTAGTTTCGTTGCTGAATTTGTTGCCAATTTTTTCAGGGCTCCTCCGTTCAATCTCATGGCCCTACATGGGATCACATGAAGAGGTCAGATTCCAGACCAGGGCCTGGCATATAGAAAGTTCTCGATCTACATGTGTTGAGTGAACATATAAACTCAATACCATTAATCTTCTACCTGCTGTGGCCAATCCTGGCATTCAAAACCCTGAAGATGCTGCCTGTGCTGAGCCAGTCAGTTCTAGGAAATCTGTGGACTGTCCTGTTCTCTTCTTCCACCTTGCCCTGTTAACATACTAGCAGCCTGGATCTCTAAAATAGATGATCTTAATTGTCATCTCCATCAATACTTGGGAGAGGTCTTAAGAGAAAAAGGAGTAGGTCGACTTGGAGTGGCCATGGAAGTTTTCAGAAGGGGATGATTGTGGAGTTGCAATGGTGTAGTGTCCCTGACTAGAGAGGCCTAAGTATGCTACACTCACTGAGTGTGCTCCCAATGCCACCATCACCTGATCTTCCTGGAGGTTCTGGGTTTGTGTTTGTGTGCACATAGGCTCAATATGTCCCTAAGGAGGAATCTTGGGCACTTGAGAAGGCCAGAGAAGGGCTGCAGGATTCTCATGGATTTCCTGAAATAGTATGTGACTTGCCACATTCACAAGGGTCCCCAGGAAGAGCAGAATCCGTGGCAGAGTCTCCACAGAAGCACTTCTGCCTAGTCCAGCACTGACTTGTGACATATGACTGAAATATGACAGTACACAGATCAGGAAAGAAGGCCATGGCTTCAATGGCACGCCTTCTCCCTGTAGCTTCCCTGAGTGGGTTGTGTTGAAGACAGAGCCAAGTGCCAGCTCAGAGCTCAAGCTGACCAATCTCCATTATGTAAGACCTGGGACATTATTGCTTGAGGCTGCAGAGTTCTTCAGAGTTGAACGGGGAACATTCTAGTGTTTTGATCTTGGGGCAATGTGAAAGAACTTTTGGTGTGCAAATGATGCAGAATCGCACAGGATTAATGCTAGAGAGAAGGTGTACCTTGTTCCTTCTGTAGTGACACGTTGTCTTGCTCTCTGCTCTGTCTATCATCCATCATTCTTCACCTGTCCATCATCTATCCATGCCGAATTGTCCATTTTCCCACAGTAAATGAAAAAGAGAGAAGGCAGGTGCAGTGTGGGGTCCACCAAGACATGCATGAAGATGCCACAGCGTTGGCCATGGCAGTTAAAGCTTGTGTTAACATCAAAGGACCTCTCCATGTCTGAGTATAAGCGATGCTCTGGGAAAGGGATGCATCTCATTCTCGCTCACGGACACACTCCCTCCTAGGCACCCCATTCAGCCAAATCAGTTGTTCATTATTTATGTTTGTGTCTTATCCCAAGGCGGCGAGGTTTAAAAGTTCCTAGAGACCATATTCGAATCTGATTCCTTCTTTATCCCTCCCAAGGCTTATCCCAGCACCACTCAGCATGAAACACCACCACAGCACATGCTGCCTTGGCAAAGATCTGCTGCAATCCTGCCTACCCAAGTCAGGGGCCACAGGAGATTCAGATGCTTGCCCATGGCTCCTGCACCTCAGACACTTAGAACAGAACTGCAGAGGCCAAGCCTTTGGTGCCTGCCCAGAGAGGGACTCCCCAAGACTCTTGGCACACCATTTTAATAGCTTAAGACTATAACAAAGAAAGCAGTTCATTAGGCACCCAACAAAAAAAAGTTTCATTAAATGGGACAAATTTTGTGAACAAAAAGTGGCAACCCGTTCCTCTGGAAGGACGGCACTGTCTTGATTAAAGAGCACACCTGGGAGCCACAGAGTACAAATTATTGATGTTGAAACCACCCTTTCCCAAGAGGGCAATGCTGAAAACAGCCACCAGTCCAGATGCTATCTGCAGCGCTGATTGACTGGACCTGGAGGGACGTGTTCAGAACCGTGGTGGCCCAGTTAAACTCATGCTCCCTTCTTCATGCGTGTATAGGCTCTGAGCCTCTTAGGTTTGATTCCACTCATTGACTGTTTGCCAAGCTCCTTGTGTAGATGCTGGGAGTGCACAGATGGGCAGCAAGTGACACATGATGGAGTATGGGAGTACACAGACTTTTCCAAAACGACAGGATGCAAAGTCCTGGCTGCTCTGTGGGTGCGCTGAGGGCCAGTGTTCACCTCGCTGAGCCACAGTCTTTTAGACCATGACACGGGAGTATCTGGTATGTAACTTTAGAGGGCTGGTCAGTGTGATGGATAGTGAGCTCCCGGCACAGGGAGGTACCAAAAGCTCCGCAAATGAGCACCGGAGGAAGTGGTAATTATAGAGAAACTGAGTTAATGACCCCTTATTTAAGAAACTCCCAGGGTAGTGAAAAGAGAGAAGTTCCACCTGCTGTCACCAATATCGGAGGTGCGATTGTTTTTACTTATTTTTATTTATTTATTTTGCTTTGGTTTGGTTTTTGTTTCTTTCTCATTCTCATGTGTATGTGGTGTGCATGTCTGCACATGTGTGGGTGCATGTGTGTGGGTGCAGGTGCACATGTGTTTGAGTCCATGTGGAGACCAGAGGTTCGTGTTGGATCTTATCCACCATCACTCTTCTATCTTATTCATTGAGGTGGGGTCTTGAAGTCAAGCCCGGAATTGCTGACATGGCTAGTCTCGCCAACCAGCTTGCTCTTTCTTTCCAGGCTTGCATTACAGGTAGACCACTCTACCTCCCTAGCATTCAAGTAAGTTCTTGGGATCCAAACTCCATCATTCAAGCTTGCTTGGCCAATGCTTAAACCAATGAGCTATCTCTCCATCTGTGAGTCTGTGTTTGTAGGGGTGTGTGTGTGTGTGTGTGTGTGTGTGTGTGTGTGTGTGTGTGTGTTCATGAGTGTAATACCTGAGAAGGCCAGAAGGGGGCATCAGATCCCCGGGAGCTGGAGTTACAGATGGTTATGAGCTGTCTGACTGGATGCTGGGAAGTGAACTAGGGTCCTCTACAAGAGCAGAACGTGCTCTTAATCACCAAGCCTCCTCTCCAGCCCCATGGCTTGCTTTCTCAAGTTAGTGTCTACTGACCACTTGCCAGGTGCTGGATACGGTGGCACATAGTGGCATCTGAATAACTGCAGCTGTCATGCACGGTGCTGTACACAGCCGGACAGCAAGAGTCTGAGAGTGTAAGCCGAACCAGTCATTTCTCATTTAAGGTGTTTGTGTCCAGCAATTTCTCACAATAACGAGAAAACTAGGTACACGAGGTGTAACGGGGTGGGGGCAGGTGTGTCTGTCAAAGTGGCAGGATGTGGCTATGCATCAGGCAAGTCCCACAGTGGAACATGGATTGTTTCAGACGGGAACTACATGACCAGTGGGAGTCAGGCAGGATCCAAGTGAGACAGCTGTTTCCAGCTAGGAGCCCCATTCAGGCCATCGAAGTAGCAGGACAAAGAGTAAAGTGACAGAAGCAAGATTCGAGGCTGGTAGCTAGACTCCAGGGGAGTTCAAGGTCCAATGAGACAAAAAGGAGCTAAGTTAAGTGATGCTGGGGACCGTCCGGCCCGGAGCACAGGTCTGGGGACAGAGGACAAATCAGTTACGTGAGATCAGCCAGGAGATTTCCCTGGCTCCATTGAGACGCTCAGGAGGCTCAGTGCAGAGGGCTGGACACGAAAGATGGCAGACATGTTGAAAATAAGAAAGGGCTGGTGACATGGCTCGGTGGCTAAAGATGCTTGCTGCCAAGCCTGATGGCCCAGTTCACTCTCTAGTTAAAGAGAACTGACTCCTGCAAGTTGTCCTGGACTCGTACCTGGAAATAGGGACTTACAGATGTGTTAGAGACAGGGTGACTGATGGAAGGGATGGCACCTGTCTGCTGTGTTCCCAGAGGTTCGCACACACACAAATCTGAATAAGCAGGCCATATCATCTTTGCCAACTAAATTACGGCTCTCTAGACATTCCTTCCCCGAGTAGCCAATTAGTTCCTTAGATTTAGTGCTGACCCTAATTGCATATGGTCTCCCACAAGAGACGGGCATATTGTAAGCACTTAGAATTTTGGTTGGATGAACAAGCTGTTCAAGGTATGAATGAATCTCCTATTTAGGTCTTTGTCTCTGCAGGACTGAGCTACCATTCAGAAAACCCATACATCAGAGGTCCATCACAGACTGCAGCATGAAAACAAGACCTTCTAAAAGAATGCACAGGAAGACACCCTGAGAAGAAGGCTTTCTCAAGCGGAGTGTGGATGAGGCACCAGCCCTGGAGGTCTGTCTGATGGCTTTCTGAAAAGAGTTGAATTGGTTTAAGTGTTTAAAAGTAAATCAAAAGGAGGGGGGCTGGAGAGATTGCTCAGTGGTTAAGAACACTGGCTACTCTTGCAGAGGATGCAAGTTTGGTTCCCCACATCCATATTGGATGGCTCACAACCTCCTGTAACTCCAGGTCCAGGGGATCCAATGCTTCTGGTCTCCACGGGCATCTGCGCTCATGTGCACAGTGGGGTGTGGTGGCACACGCCTTTAATCTCAGCACTCGGGAGGCAGAGACAGGTGGATCTTTATGTATTCAAGGCTGGCCTGTGAAACATAATTAAATAAAGACATGTAGCATGATATAAAGGAGACAGAACAGGGTATTTAAAGATCTAGTATGGAAGGCAAGACCATGTGATGAAGTTAGGCGATCAATGAAGTTCACCTAACTCCCAGAATTAGGGTCAAAGAAAAACAAAAGGGGAGATGGATATCAACTCAGCCCTGAAGACAGTGCTGGCTCTACAGGAGGAGAAACTCGATTTTACTTAAAGGTCAACTAGAGGTTGATAATTCCCAAGCTGAGCAAGATCCCACCAAAAACAAAGGCAATGGTGGTAGGAGAAATGGTGACAATAAGAGGAACAATACAGCACGCGTCGAGTGCCTACTGTGTGTCAGACTGTGTTACGGGCCTTGGCCAGCACCATCTCATTTTGCCCTCCCCATTGCCAGGTGAGGAAGTGCTTTGGTTACCCCAGGTTTATAGAAACAGTCGTGTGTCGTAGACAGCTCTGGGAACTCCAGACTTCGCCATTTTAACCAGAGCAGCTGTGACCAGGAGCCACCAAGATCCAGCCTATTGACATGCCCTCCATAGACGCCACGGGAGGGCCACTGCTGTCTCACCTGAGGTTCAGCCTCTCCCTGCTGGGCTCCCTTCCCAGCTGTGTGCAATTCTGCCCCAGATGCCTGTGGTTTCATGAGATACTGTAGAGAGTATGAAAAGTTCATTGAAGTGGGGGAGGTGGGGATGGAGAGGAAGCAGGTCATTTATGCAGCTTTAGGGAAATCACATCTACATTCAGGTAAGACCTTTGGGTTTGTGGCTGCCTTGGGGGTCACACAGATCCCTGTAAGTAACCTATCCCTCATGCTCTGGAAATAGCCCCAATAAATTCATCCCATTTTGATGAAATAGTTACTTTCGTCAGTCACTGGTGCCCTATAGGGGGAAGAGGGCATTTGTTTGGGGGTCTCCTTTGGAAGAGTTAAGACAATACTATGTAAACTTCCCCAGCCTCCAAGGCTGAGACCCAGAGGAGGTACAATGGGTAAGGAGGATCCAAATGAATTCAGATCATTAGATATGTCCAAAGTGCAGTGAATTGTACCGTGTAAAAATTGCCGAATAAACCAGCTTATCAGACACCCCACAGCAAGGTAGTTAGAATTCTTGCTAAAGAAAAAAATTTGAGTACTTCTTATATAGTTTCCATTTTTAAAAACCAAAGCAAATGTCCTGGGCAAAAACTGCAAAGTGGTACTTGCCATACTAGGACAAAACAAAGGTTCTAGCACAGGACTTTGTTTGAAAGAAGTTACCAAGGTAATCTATGCCTGGGGCTGTTGTGATCTAAGGTTTACAAGTGCCATTTTGGGCCCTTTAAATCACTCTCAATAACTCGCATCCTTGGAGTGCAGAGTTAGGCCAGGGAGCAGGAGAGGAAAAGAGATGTCTACCCAATAAGGAAGCTTTTTAAGATATATACTTTGATTCTAGCTTCATCTTAGGGTCTAGTGACACAAAGATAAAAACAAACAAGCAACCCCTGTGCGGGCTCATGAAAGTATTTAAAACAGATAACCAGAAAGGACAAATGGTGCACACATACATGTATTAGACAGAGAAGAAAGAGGAAGTGGGGTGAGGGAGGCATCATCTCTGAGCTCTAAATAGAATGAAGAAGCAAAATGAAAATATCAGTGGACTCCCTGACAGAGAAATTGGATGATACCAAGGCCCTGAAGTGGGAATGAGTTAGGGTTGTTCCAGGAGGAGCAAGTTGGCCGGTGTGGCTAGTGCACACCGAGAAGGGACATTAGAGGCTGTGGTCATAGGACATAGGCTGTAGCTCACTCAGGGCCCTGTTCAGCATGAGAAGGGCTTTGGATCTTCTTCCTAAGTCTGACAGAAAGCCATCGGAGGCTATGTAAACCGGAAGTGGCTTTATTTCACTTCCTTGTCAGGAAGGAAGGATTCCCAAGGAAGGATGAGGTGGTAGAGGATCGAATGGTTTGGGTGAGGCTGAAATGGCTGGAGGCAGAGCAGTCTGCCTTAGACCTTGTGGAGTTTACTGGCGAGTGGGATGAAGGGCCCCAGACACAGTAAGGGATACAGGTCAATGGCTAGGGGCATAGATCCAAGTATATGGCTGTCCTTGTGTGCACAAGATCCTGGGTTCCATCCCCAGTCCCTCTTAAAAAGACCCCCATTTTCTGCCACTGTGTAAACAAGTATTATCAGAGTACTACCGCATACCTAGGAGGAATTGTAATTATATCTGAGGAATCAAATTTTTAATTTTAAAAAGTTGCATTTATTTTTATTTTATGAGTGGTTTTGCGTGTGTGTGTGTGTGTGTGTGTGTGTGTGTGTGTGTGTGTGTGCGCGCGCGCCCGGTGCACGCAGAGCCTGAGGAGGCTGGAGAAGAGTGTCAGACCCCCTAGAGCTGGAGTTATACAGGCTATTGTGACCCTCAGTGTAGGTTCTAGGAACAGAAGCCAGGTCATCTGGAAGAGCAGCGAGTTTACTTTGTGGCCTGCATACGTTGCAGGTGGCCATTAGCTAACGCACGGAGTCAGGCAGTTATTATTAAGTAGGCCAGTTTGGAGGTGAGTGGAGAACTGTGGGAAACAGCACCTGGCATTACCTGGTAGGGACTGGAAAATATCCCTCCTTCCTATTAACATTTATTCCTTAGTAAATCTGTAGGAAGCACCTAGTGTGCATGTCAGGCACTGTGATGGATCCTGGGTGGGGCACAAGGACAGCCTCTACCTTCACGGAGTTTTGTTACAATTTAATTAGCTCCCTGGGTTCTGAGACACTTCTCTGGGCACTGGGAAATACATAGAATCAACTCGAGCATCATAAATACTGACCTGCTCTCTGACTCAGCGATTTGGGAAGCACTTAGGCTTTTCAGAAAGAGCTATCTATGGATTTGGACAAATGACAGATTTGCCCAATAAAATGTCTAAGGACTACCTTAAAATGAATCAGAAGAGACCGTCTCAACCCAATGAGCATTTATAAACAGACAGCTTTTGAGAATGGAAAAGCTTACAGGGCTGGAAGGCGGAAATCTGACCTCAGTCTGTTCTACCCTCAGTCTCACGAATGACCTTGATGGAGCCTTTGATTCATCTGAACTTCAATTTTCTCTTCAATAAAGTGAGCCCATCTGATCCCGTGTTTTCAAACTCCTGATTGCCTCTTTTCGTTACAGTGTTTATTGTCTTGGGCTAACAGTTACTTTAAAATAAAAGCCGGAGTTCCCAAGGGGATGCTTCTCTTGAGAGCTCAGTTTTCAACAGAAGAAAGCTTTTAATATTTTTTTTTGCAAATGGAAATTGTTCTTTTCTCAACTGTAAATATGATACATGCTCGGTGCGGAAGTAAAAGTGGAGGGGAATAGAGAATAGAGAACTATTGAGAGACACGTGTCTGTTTTCAGGATTCAGGTACACCTGCTGAGGACCCGGTGGCCAATGCTTTAGAAAGCCGGTCTACTCGCCAACTATTACTATTACCTTGCAAATAGCCCTTTTTGGTCTTTAGACAACACGCACGCACACACGCACGCCGGAAGCCCTTCCTCTGGAGGCTGTGATCTTAAGTGTTGTCACCCAGAGACTGAAACTGGCTGGGCAGTCTGGGATCTCACCGATGTCCTGTTTCACAACAGCTGCTATCTGATACTTGTGGAATGCTGAAAAACAATAACATCGTATCCAAGACTTCAATGATGGTAGTTAATATCAGGACAGCTCAGTTTGAGCGGTATCCAGAATGACTGCAAAGCATTCCAAGGCACATCCAGGAGCGCTGGGGTGGACAGTTGCTCCTCCAATCCCCAGGACTCCTCCTACCCCTTAACATGAGGTTGAATGCTTCTGGGACGCTGGAACTCAGCGGGACATATTTTACTGTCAGCCTAGCATCAGCGGACCATGAACTCTCTGGTGATGGTTTCTGATGATCTTTGAGTGGGGATTAAAGTCGGATCTTGGCTGCAGACCCACAAGGCTATTCCCCCTAAGTGGAATGAGCTGCTGGCACTTAATCGCATGTGGCGACAACTGGGATTGAGGGACTGTGTTCTTCATCTTGGCATCCTACATCTTACTCTCTTACCTGATTTGCTAACTAAAGTATGAGCATCTACTGGGCACCTGGCACTATGCAAGTCCCAGAGAACATAGGGGCATCCAACACCGACCCTTCCTTAGAAGTTCTCACAACCCAGCAGAGGAAGAGGGCAAAGTGCAGAAGTTGACCTGAAGTCTGAAATGGCTGGGCTCAATGGTGTAGCAACTGGCTAACATACACAAAGTCCTGAGCTGGATCCCAGCCCCACAGTAAATTCATGAAGCACATTATGATAAATACAGCACTTGCCTGCCTTATCCTGGGAAGCTAGGAGGCTTTATTGCCGGTCATGTTTGAAAGGTTTCAGACGGTGACTCAGAGTTCAGCGAGCAGACTGAGTGGTGGGGAAGACTGAAACAGTGGAGGTGGTGTTGTGTCCTGTTGTGCAGGTGCACCTTGCAGGAACCACCTTCCTCCCGACTGAGGATGACTGTTAGGAGCCTCTGCCCAACTCACACCTTCCTCCTGATGCAAACACTGGAAGGTCATCTCTACCAGGAAGAGTCCGCTTAAGCTTCACTCACTCCCGGCTGCTTCTGTGGAGACAACGCTCCCATCCTCAGCTAACTGACCATCATTCTGTTATCAGAGCTGTTTCTTTCAGAATCTGACACATGAAGAGGAGATGACCATTGCAGGCAATACCTTCTTATCAAATACCTAGTCATATACGTCACTGGTGGGAGGGGGGTACAAGCATCTGAAGAGGCCAGAGGCTGACATCAGGTGTCTTTCCTCAGTCGTTTTTATTTTTGAGACAGAGTCCCTTGGGATTCCGATTCTGGCTAAACTGGCTGGCTAGCAAACCTGGCTGCCTTAGCAAACCTTGGGATGTTCTTGCCCATCACCCAGTGCCTTCCCCAACCCCAGCGACAGGTTACAAAGCCAGATTACAAACTGGTTTTACACGGGTGCATAAAGTTCAGGTTCTCATGCTTACACAGCAAGCACTCTGCAGACTGAACTACCCCCCACTCAAACAGTCCGCTTTCGACAACAGCCCAACTGAGAAAAAAATGAACAAGAACAAAAATACAACCCAAGAAAGATTTGTTTAATGCTTGGTATTCAATTAAAAAAAATTCAGTTAAAAAATAAAATACCACCCGCCATCCACCCAACCCCGAGTAAGTGCACCAAGTACTCTATTACCAAGTGCTTAGCACCTAGAAATCTTGCCAAGCTACAGTATATACAGAAGTTACCTAGTCATACGGATAAAAAAAGATCATTACAGTAAGTGTCTTACAGAGCAATGTTCAAAGTGTTGACTGTGCCCAGGAATGCTCGGCTGGTATTGTAGAGAACACAAGCTTGCATTACTTTTATATTTTCTCAACAGACATAAATACAGGGTAGTATTATAGAACACATATCCACAGCCTCCTACCAGTTTTACTCAGGAGGAGCCCACGGTCCCTTGTGATTTACCTCTGCTTTCCCTAGCCCTTGGTTTTGGCAGATTCTGGATATTTTTATCCCTGCTCCCACAGATCCTGAGCTGTGTTTGACACGGGAACTGGAAATGTGTGGGTCTCCACTAGTAACTTCCTTGCCTCAGCTGGTCTCCTGCCCTAAGAGTACGGGTTATACTGATTCCTGCCAGTGACTCCAAAGCCTTGCCTGCTTCCAGGGTGAAGACCCCAAGACCTTCCTGGAGCCTTTGGACTAAGATAGGCTGTGCTGGTGCAGTGAGAGCCCCATCTTACCTTACCTGGAACGCTGCCCAAATGTTCTGATCCTTAGTCCTCATAAAACTTAATCTGAGCTGGGCTTGAGTGGCACACACCTTTAACCCCAGCACTTGGGAGGCAGAGGCAGGAGGATCTCTGCTAGTGCAAGGCCAGCCTGGTCTACAAAGTGAGTTCCGGGACAGCCAGAGCTACACAGAGAAACCCTGTCTCGAAAAACAAAAATAAAAACAAACAGTATTTTTTTTCTGGAGGTTTGGGCACCTAATGTTTGCATAAAATGGCAGCTACTTCCTCCACTCCCAAGCATTTTCAGCAACTTCCAGGGAAACTTAAGGCAGTATGTATGAGGCTTGCTCTGTAGGGTGTAAGGTGTCACAGCCTTGATCTGCCTGTATGGAAAGCCTGGCCCCACCATTTGAACATCTGGCCTTTATACCTCCCAGCCTTTCAGACTTTATTTTTCCTGAAAGGTAGGATTCCATGCAGTTAACTAGACCCCACCCCCACCCCCGCTTCACATTTGCAATCTTGTGCGTGCGCGTGTATGTGCACAGAACGCCTGATCCAGACCACCATCTAATCTTAGTATCGATCTGCCTTGGGCACCCGGATCTTACTCTCCACCCAGCCTCTTAATGACGTCCATAACCCCTACAGCCCCATTTAAAACCCTTCCATTCTTTCTGGTATCCAACCGCAGACCCTGCAGGAGGAAAACAACGTCCTTGCCACAGCCTTGCAAAACTGAAGCGCTTCTCTCGCTTCACCTGCGACCTCTTCAATGGATGCTTCCTGCAGACTCCGCGCTCTGCCCAGGAATAACGGACGTGAACGGAGTAAGTCCTCGGTTTCACTCTGCATCTCGATAGTACTCGGATAACCGAGGCTCAGATTCGAATTCGCTTCTGCCGATCCGCTAAACCCTCCCTCCCGAACGCAGCCCAAACTCTGGCCACTGCTGGGTGCGCCCGCGGCTCAGAGCCCAGCCCCGGAGGAAGAAGGCTTCTGATTGGCTGCTGCGAGATGGGGCGGAACCCGGGGGAGGCGTCGCGGAAAGATGATGCAACGTCGCGAATCCTTAAAGGCACCGGCCGCACGCGCCGCCGATGGCGCAGGCGCGTTGCTGGGCTTCCAGCTCTGACTCCAGCGCTACACTGAGTCCGGTCGGGCGGACGCGCGGAGTGGACGGCGGGGACGCGCGCGGGATTCGGGAGGGCGGGCCGGGTGGCGGCGGAGGAGCAGGAGGCGCGATGGCCGAGGGCAGCGCTGTGTCCGACCCTCAGCACGCCGCGCGCCTGCTGCGGGCGCTCAGCTCGTTCCGGGAGGAGGCGCGCTTCTGCGACGCGCACCTGGTCCTCGACGGCGAGGAGATCCCGGTGCAGAAGAACATCCTGGCGGCGGCCAGCCCGTACATCAGGTGAGCGGGCGCCGCCGCCCATCGCCTCCGCATCCCTCCCTCCCTCTGGCCTGGCCGCCCGCGGCTCCCGTGGCTCCGCCGCCGCTCCTCTCAGGGGTCCCCATGGGCCTCTTCCGGGGACCCCCACCCCACCAAGATCGCCCTGGCCCCGGAGCCCCGGGAGGTCTGCAAAACCCCAAACGCGGTGTACAGGCCGTCTTGGGACCCGCAGCCGCGAACAGGGCGGGGCTGCTCCGGGAAGAGCTGCTCGTTCTCCCCGACAGGCCCCGCCCGGCCCGCCGAGCCCCGCAGAAGTTTACCTCTCAGTCACCGCACAGTGGGCCGGGCCGGGTTTTGCGCGGGGAAGCCAAACAAACACCCGCGGTGTCGGCCGAAGGAGAACCCTGTAAGATCTCGGTGGGACCCACCCCCACCCTCAAAGCCCAACTGTCAGTTTGCCACTCCCTAGTTAAAAACAGGTTAAACTGTTGCGAATTTGGAAATACCCACCGTGATTCTTTGGATACAGTTGTAGTTGAGGACCCAGAGATTGTAACCACCAAGAGAGCACTGTAAAACTTCAGCGACACAAACCTTAGCCTAATTTACCAGGGTAATGGAAAGGTTCAGACCCAGCTTATAGCATCGGGTCAGAATTTGCAAGGAGGCTGCTGTCTTTTCTTTAGCAACTTTCCTTCAGGCAAAGTGGGTTGCTCTTTTAATACCGGGAGGCGGGCGAGCTAAAAAGCTGGAGAAAGTGCCCAGTAAGCTGGTTAAATATAGACTAATGGTAGACAATGTCACTAGAATTGGCAAGTCAGAAAAAGGAAAATTATGTGTATGCCGTTCTGAGAGCTCTGTCCCAGCAGAACTCAGCACATATGCTGTACTTTAATCTTTGGTTTTGGAGACATTGGAACTTAAAAGCAATCCAAGTGCCCTTGAAACTTCTGGCTTCTATCCTAGCCTTGCCTTGTAACATTGTGCTCTTTGTGGACTAAGGGGTCAGATGTCTTTGTTAATATGAAATTTAGATCACCAATATGACAGCTCATAGCTGGCAGTTCATAGGTTAGGACAATCAATCAAATTAGATCTGCAGGCCAGACCTTTCCCGGATCCAGAAGTAGTCCCTGTTTGGGAAATGCGTAGGAAAACTATAGTGGATTCGATATTGTTGCAGATCCTTAAGTGGCACCTGCCTCTAAAGTTGCACATCCTGAAACAGTTGCTGTCTCCATCTTTCTCCATGGCACTTACCACTGTAATAGAGCCTGTATTTTGCTCATCTTCGTGCATCTTTCTCAGCCACAATGTAAACTCAGGCCAAGGTTTTTTTCTTTTGTTTCTTACCCGGCCCTTCACAGAGGAACTAGTGCCTGGTGCCAGAGTAAACGCATTGAATGAATGATCACCTTCCTTTCATTGGACATCAGAGGGTTGTCTTTGTTATATTAGCTGGCTGGCGAGGGCTCTGGGCTCTGTGTTTGGAGATCTGCTTCATGTTCCAACTCTTAACCTGCCTAGCTGTGAGTTGTTGGGGATGACTTAGTCTTGACTCCAGTTCACTCATATGACAAAGGAGGGATACAGTGTGTTTTTGTGTCATTTAATCTTGGAGGCACCTACAAAGAAATGAGTTTCAGACACTCTGCATCTCCACACAAGTCTGTTCCCTGGATAGGAAAGATCTCCTGTGGGTCATGTCTGTCTGTCTGTCTGTCTGTCACTTTCCAAATAAAGGATAGATCTCCTGTGGTCCATGTCTGTCATCACTTTCCAAGTAGAAAAGTAGCATCTCAGAGGATGTTAGGTACTTAGTGGTTGAACTAGGATTTGAATCTAAGTTTATGGTGCATAGTCTCCTGTTCCTACTGCTCCAAAAGACAGTGTGGCCTGTATTTGGATGTACTTTGGAGAACACCAAAATTAATGGTTTATAGGATGTTACCATTAAAATGCTTGTCAAGCATGGTCATTCATAGACTGACCCATTTTGATTTTCATCTTTAACCAGTTTTTTGCATATGGTTAACATTTTATGTTGATATTATGTTATGCTTAAAATTATGCAATGTTAATATTTTATCAATAAATGAATTTTTAATATAAATAAATATCGAATTTTCTTTATTGGCAGATTGTGTTAAATTTGACTACTGAAATGCTGGAAGATTTTTGTGGCATTTTTAGATTATCAATTTCAAGGGTATTTCAAACTATTAGAGTTACTAATTAAAACACAGCTTAGTTTTTTATTTATTTTTACAATATTCTTATTGGATAATTTTATACTTGCATGCAGTGTGTCTTGATCTTGCCTTTTAATGATTGTTTATATTTATTTTTATTTTACGTGTATTGGTATTTTGCCTGCGTGTATGTCTGTGCGCCATATGTGTGAAGTGCCTGCAGAGGCCAAAGAGGGCATTGAATCCTCTGGAACTAGAGTTACAGATGGTTGTGGTCCTTGTGGGTCCTGTGTTCTCTGGAAGAGCAGCCAGTGCTCATAACTACTGAGCTGTCTTTTCAGGTCTCTAGTTTAATAACTTTTGACACCAATGCTATTGGACTTTTATAATGTAGCTTTGTCGAAATGGCACTTTCAAGACTACAGCAAATCAAAATATAAGCATTTAGATTGGTGATATGTGTGTGTGCTTTGCTGTTTTGGTGTTTTTGTTTGTTTTTATTTTCTCTCTTTTTTTTTGGTTTTTCAAGACAGGGTTTCTCTGTGTAGCCTTGGCTGTCCTGGAACTCACTCTGTAGAACAGGCTGGCCTTGAACTCATAGAGTTCCATCTTTTTCTGCTGCCTGAGTGCTGGGATTAAAGGCGTGCGTCACCACTGCCTAGCTAATTTGTGATGTTTTTAATCTGCGAATCTAAAAGTATGAATTTGTTCATTGTCCTTAACCTAGGTAGAATAAACGTCATAGGATGTCTAAAGTTGGGTGGTTTAAGAAGCCAGATCAACTTTGCTGCTCTAGGAATGAAGGCAACTTGATTGACATATAGTCTACTTACTACCCAAAAGTCTTGCTACATAATGTACTGGTTTAATCTTTTCTTGTGCTTTTCCTTGGTTTAACGTTTATTTTTCTTCCAGTAAGTAGCCATTCCAACCATGCGACGTTAGAAATATTTTAAGTAAAAAAGGAACAAGTCAGAAAACTCAATTTCAGCAACAAATTCCTTCTAATCAGCTGAAAGAGGTCTGAGGTTGGGCCTGTGTAGAGTGTGTTCGGAAGTTTGACGTCACGACGCTCAGGGGAGATGGGCAGGTTCTCCCATAATTTATCACTCAGCTCTGCAAGTGAAATGGCACCTTGGAGACTCGGTTGAAACAAAATGAATATAAGCATTTAGATTCTAGCAGGCTGTTTGCCCACTCCCATCCCTGGCTGGCATTTGCTTATAGCTTGTTGGGAAAACTATAGCTCAGTGCAGCCAAGAGCCTTAGAAAAGGACAAGAGTACACTCATAGACATGATGCTCCCCCGTCTTTTCTTCCTTAGCAGCTCTGCCTTCCCCAGGGAATAGCCCCTTGGGTTTATAGGACATTTCTTTGGAATACTGCAGAGCTTACCTTGCTTCCTGTCTGAATCCAGCCCCGTGCTGTTGACCTGATGGAAGCTCTGCCCTTCCCTCTTTAGCTGTTCTTGGAGACAATGCAGGTGACAGGGATTTGAAAATGACTCTTTCTGTGCTTGTGAAGTGACATTAAAGTGGCTCTATACAGGATCCAGATCCTGTGTGCACCTTCCAGAACTTACCTATTTCTGGGGACCTGTTACGATACTGTTTAACATTCAGTCCTGGATAGCACAGAGTTAGCACGATTTTTTTTTCAATCCTTTGATGAGTCAGTCAGCAATGGAAATGGCTTTGTTTGTTTGCTTTCTGGTTGGTCTAGTGAGGATGGAGTGAGAAGTCTGGCCATCTGAACTTTTGTAGGACCTGGTTTCTTTATCTGTGAGGTGAAGTTGACTGTGTCACACGAGGCCAAATTCCATGTAATGTGGAACCGTGTGGCTCGTTTGCTTTGCTTTGCACGTGCGTGGTGGAGGGATAGTCTCTTTCTAGTTTTGTATATGTTGTTATATGTACATTGATGCTGAAATGCTTTCCTTGCCTTGTGCTGCAGGACTTTGTCTGGTGTTTCTGTATGAATGCAGCCAGTAGCATTGTGTCGTAAGGAGCATTTATATCATACTGTTAGCTTAGGTACATTCCAGGCTTAATTATTGATGGTCCTGCTTTGACATCTAGATCTAAGACTTGACTTATGGTCAAATGGTGTGGAGGAAAATACTGAAGGAAGTTAGCCTGGGCTTTAAAAGGGAGCCAAGTTTCATAGTGGCTTAGAAACTGTCAATGTCCACTTTAGGGATGACTGAAAGTTTAACGTCACTGGGATCTAAGAACTATCCCTAGTGTTGTTCACTATACACAGAGCATGTGGTTAGTTCCCAAAGCTTTTTCTTGATTCACTTACACAAATAACTAAGTAACCTTTAACCCATCTTTGTTTCCTTGATGCTGAAGCAGAGCCACCCCAGCAGCCACACCTACTAAGGTCCTTGCTGTGAACCGAAGGCATTGCAGAGGGATGCTCTCCAAACAGTCTTTTGATTTCTTTGACATTTTCATCTTTTCCCAGCACTTTGAGTTTGTAGCAGCTTCTGAATGTTTGCCAGGAGGGTTCTGAGGAACCAGGGTCGCCTACTGCATGTCTTAGGAGTCTTCCAGTAGGCTGGGTTCTGCGGTCTGTCTGAGTCTGCACGACTCCTTCACGTTCATGGTACCCTACCCATCTCTTGTCAGGATCTTGGTGGAGGGGGTTGAGTCTTTTATCTTTTAATGGATCTAGGTCTTGTGTGTTTTTAATCTGCCTACTATAAGGCTTTCCTAGCAACTGCTTGAAAGAGTAAGTCTGAAGTTCTTAGAGTTAAGTGTTCTAAATGTGCAGCAGGGAAAGGCACTTGTCGCCAGCCTGGTGACTTGAGTTTGATCCCTCTGACCCACACATGGTAGAAGGAAAGAACCAACGCCTAAAAGTTGGCCTCTTGACACACATACTCTGTTACATGAACAAGAGCTTGCATACACATAAATAGATAAATGAATAAATGTAATTAAACATTTTAATGCTCTTTCTTCATCTTATTTGGTTAAAACCCATTCATATGTGAGTTTTTCAAGGGAAATATTGTAGTCGTGACCCCCTTCGGGCCCCTTGCAGATCGCCAGAGTTTCGGGCCCCTTGCAGATCGCCAGAGTATCCTGGTCTGGCTTCTATAAGCACTTGTCAACTGGTGCTGTCTTTAGGCTTCGTCCCTTCGGTAAAGGTATGCGTTTGTGTGTGACAGCGATTGCCACGGTGTGGTCATGAAGGCCCTGATTAAAGAGGAAGGTTTCAAATGCAGAAATAAATCAATACAGTTCTCGTTAGACTGTGGCTAGAACATAGAGGGAAGTGTTGCTGTCCGGTGTGGGGTGTCATTTGGAGTTAGTGGCACGGCTCAGCTGTTGTTGGTGCTGTTTGTCTGATTGATCCGTCCTCTGTTACCCCGACACTTTTGACTTTTGCTGATGTTCTGGATTTTCCCATCAGTCTCCTTCGTCATCCTTACAGTAACTCTCATTTTATAGTTGAGATTCAGTAAAGTGCCCTTCCACATAGACTCTGAAGCCTTGGGAGTCAGAACCACGCTACCTATTATGTGATGTGCTAATCGGTTCTTCTCGTGCTGTCAAAGAGGGACCTACAACCTCTTTATAATCCATAAAGGAAGCATAATTAAGACAAATGAGGAGGCATTTGGTTCGAGTAGCAGGCAGCAAGTCTCAGAAAGCTGCCTCATCTTTCCAGAGGAGAAAGGCTATCATTTTGTGTACTGAAGCTATAATATAAATGAATAATTTGCAAGTTAGGATTCTGGGTTAAGGGTGGAGATGCGGGGGCCGTGGGCTGTGACAAATGGCAGGCTCTGGTTACAGCCGGAAAACTTAAGTGCTTCCCATGACTTCTTTGCCTCCTAAACCACAGAAGCCTGAAGAAGGCAGGGGATCGAAGGCTCAGGTGCAGGTGGCAGGCCTATCCTCACAGAGGCAAAGGCTGCACACCCTGCAGCAGCGCCCTTGACCTCATGCTTGCAGAACAGAGTTGGGCTGTCTTCCAGAGCCCTTACTGCAAAAGCGACTAAACCACACGGCGATGGGCTGATGTTTGCCACTCCTATATCCCGTGGGAGTCAGTGATGACAAAAGTCCCAGGTTGTCACAGAGTGACGTGGGAAATGTCCAGGCTGAAAAATCTGAAATATCCAGAGCCTGATCCCTGACCTCATGTCATATAGGTCAGAGTTAAATGCAGAATGATATAAAATTGCATGAATTTTGTTGGTAAGTGTTAGGGTCCATCCACAAAATAAAAAATAACATAAAATTACATAAAGTGTTTTGCTAGTCTTGCGTCCTGTCCCCAGAATATCTTCTGTGTATGAAAATTCAAAAGTCCAGACATTTTCCTTTCCTCTGCTGGTTTGAGGGAAAGTCAGGCTATGCTCCTCGCTTGTCACGCTCCATCATAGGAGAAAAGGCATCCGTTTCCTTCTCAGAGATGTTAGGAAAAGAATACATAGGTGAAGTAAGGTTTTGGCACAGTGAATGTGTCATTGTGTAAAAAGAGTCTTCCTAAAAAAGAGAGGAGAGGAGGGAAGGAAGCAAGCGTGAATGAGCCCCAAGGCTTGGAAGGTGGGGGGGGGTAAGAGTGTGTCTGCTGTGCGAGCCTGAGGGCCTGGTGTCAAATTTCCAGCGCCCACATAAGATGTGGGTGTGGCAGTGTGTGTTTGGGACCCCCGTGCAGGAGCCAGTGGATGCTCTGGGCTGGCTGATGAGCCAGTCTAGTTGAAATGGTGAACTGCAGGCTCTGTGTAAGAGACTCTCTTTTTTAAAGATTTGTTTATTTAGTATGTGTACAGTATTCTGTCTGCGTGGATGTCTGCAGGTCAGAAGAGGGCACCAGATCTCATTACAGATGGTTGTGAGCCACCATGTGGTTGCTGGGAATTGAACTCAGGACCTTTGGAAGAGCAGCCAGTGCTCTTAACCTCTGAGCCATCTCTCCAGCCCTGTAAGAGACTCTCTTAAACAACGTGACGACTCATTGAAGCTGTCTAGAGCCAGAGGAACTCTGACCTTCTCAAACCCCTGCGTTCCACAGAGCTGCATACAGCATGAACACTCAGTAAAACCTAGCTTTGCTGGCAGTGTGCATCCTAAGTGGAAGACAGACTGGCTTTAGAAAATCTGCTGATTAAGAAGCACCAAGGGGGCGCCATCTTTTGTTTTCCTTTTTGGAGTCTGCATCCTGATGAAGGCAGACACACCACTGTGCCATATTGTTCTAGTTCTTTACCAAGAAGCATTTCCCTGTCTCCAGGAACAACTTGAAAGAGGATTCAGCACTAACAAATTGATATATTTTGAAACCTGGTTTTTCTAGTCATATTTGCATTCATCATGACCTGCGCCTCTGAAGAATTGAGTATAGTCTGTCCTGTGGGGCCTAAGGTATTCCCAGACTTCTGTCTCTTGAGTTGTTTGTGTTGGTCAGTCTCTGCACTGCACCCTAACCTTCTTACCTAGTGACAAGGGCACTTCACATAGCAGTGGGGACCCTGAGAAGAGCCGCCGATGCTGTCTGCCCTGCCCTCTGTAGGCTGGAGTCCAGCTAGTCCTTCAGGACAGCATCGGAGGCAGAGGGGCCCCAGGCTCGCTGCACAGGTTTCCTCTCTTAGTAAAGGGAACATTGCCATGCTCTGGCTTTTCCTACAGGGGAGCTAGTACAGGACAGGACAGCTTTGTCATGGTTTTTAAAGATTTATTTTCAAATATCTTTGGGGGGCGCACTTTGGAGCCCCTGGAGCTCAGTTACAGGTGGTTGTGAGCCACCCAACCTGGTATTGCTAACAACTTAGAACTGTTCTCTGGAAGAGCAACTAACATTCTTACCTGCTGGGCCATCTTTCCAATCCATACTCAATCTGTCTTGAGGTAGGACCTCAGCTCTGCAGCCCAGAATAGCCTCAACCTTCGGCTCCTTTGGCCACCGTCTACCATGTGCCTGGGTTACATGTATGTAAGTACACCCTCCTGCTGTGGATTCTTTGACCGTAAGCAGCAGCCTCCAGACTTCTCTTTGGTATGTGACTCATCACTGTGCTCTCCCACCTGCCTGCTCAACAGTTCCTGTCTTGGTTGGGCCAAGGTCCAAGTCTGTCCCCTACATAAAACTTACAACCCATGTCATTGGCATGGAGACATCAGCTGACCTCTCCTCCTGCAGTGGGGCCCAAGAGCAGGAAGTCTGATGCTTCCTTCTGTCCCCTTGTGGGCAGAAAGGGGGGCTGAGGATGGTATTCACCACCATCATAGTCAGAACGTTCTTCAGAAATGTCGTCATTGACTTCGCACACGTGTCACACCGTTAGTTAGGGTTAAGGGAGGGACAAAAGGACACATTCATGATACCACTCAGTTCGTGCTGGAGCTGACATTTTGTTGCAGGGTTGTAAGTGGCGTTGGCAAGTTCTTGGAAAGAGATTGTATAGTCTTGTTTTGCACATTTCTTTAAGAGCCACTCTAGGACGGGGGTAGAGGAGTCTGGGTGGAAGCAGGAGGCAATGGTGAGACAACTGTGCTTACTCAGACAGAAGGCAGGGTACTGTGGACCAGGGCTCAGCTGTGGAGTTGGAGCAAAGGGGCTGGGTCTTGGCATTGGGACTTGGAGAGGAAGACAGAAGGTAGCGAGCAGACATGTGGGTGGGCCCAGGTAGTTGAGGGATGCATATGGAGGTGAAGGGTTCTAGAAGGCCAGGTTTCTTTGGCTTAGGTCCTGATTCATTCCTTAGGTGCTGTCATTACAGAGCATCCCCTGGAGTGTGGTGGAGAATTATCTGTTGTGAGGCCTGGCAAGGGAGAGAATGGGTTCTTACTCCATGGCAAGAAGGAGGCTCCAAGTTTGGCTGATGTCGGGGATTGAGATGCAGGGATAGGGGAGCTAACCATAAATAAAATAAAATAAAATAAACAGAAAGAACAGGTGTTAGGGCTAGTAGATAATAGTCCCTCAGAGCCTCGCTCTCATGCATATGTGGCTCTGTCCGGTGTGACTGGTCTCTGCCCTCCTGGACCTCCTGCTACTTTGGAGCAGCTCAATTCCTGTCCATCCTTCAAGGCCTGCTTCAGGTGGCCCAGGGGCGAAGTGCTTGCTGTGTGAACTTGAGGCCCTGAGTTCAGATCCCAACACCCACATAAAAGCAGGAGAAGGGAAACAGACACAGTGGAGTGGCTGCTTTGAAGGCCCATCATGCTGTCATCCAGACTGGGGGTGCTAGAGGCGTAAGTGGATCTTCTGCGCGTGAGAGTTAGATAGGAGCAGCCTGTGAGTGCTGGTGCTGGGCTTCCGTATGCTGTGTGCACTGCCCTGGAAGATGAAACCTTTGACCAAACATGTCACTTCATGGCTGAGCATATGTTAGTGTGGAGGGAGAAGGACAGAGCAGCCACCGTACCCCCAAGAGTCACCTATGAGGGGGTCCTGGTGTTGTGCTGTTGCTCTGGTGCAAGAGGCCTGGGAGAGGAGAGCACTCTATTCAGAAACCAGCTGCAGTGAGAGAGCCGCTGTCTAGCGGGGCTGGGCACTTGTGGGGAAGCATTCATTCCCTTGGCAACACTTTGGAAAGCCATGTGCAGCTTCAAGTTGTTTGGAGACAGTTATAGCAGCGGGTTATAATTAAGGAGCTGCCGGAAGCATAGAAGTAGCTTGAAGCTGGAGCGTAATGCTGCTAAGTGGAAGCCGATCCTGGAGCCACCTCCGAGGGTGTGAGGTACGAGCTGCTGTTTATGCTGCTCAGACTGTCTCCTTTACGAGGGCAAAACAGACAGACGGCCCTTAGAGCTCGCCTAGCACTCTGGTCTGGACTTCTATGAAAGGATAAATTCTTGGAGCTCCTACTGCCCCTTTGTGTTTATTCAGGAGGCTTGCTGTATTTGAAAAACCACAAATTCTCTTCCTCCTCCCCCTCTTCCTCCTCACTGTTCTGTTGGGAAAGAAAATGGAAAGAGATGTGGGGTGTCTGGTATTTAGTGCCATTTGTATACTGTAGCAAAGAAGAACCTGGTGAACTCTTTTTAATGAGGAAGAGAATCTCCTCATTAAATCTCTCCCGACCCCCACCCTGTTTCTGTCTCTCCGCTACATAAAGAGAAGTATGTCTGCATGGATAAGCCAGGAGGAGTCTAAGCATCTCACACCTGTCTTCAGCCTTTTGGCCTCCAGAACTACATAAAATGACATACACAGTAGCCACAGCGAAGGGGTGTGCCTTTGACATGACCTTTTGCATGAAGTCGCAAGGTCATCGAAGGAGCCACTTTTCAATAACATCTAAAAAAATTAATTCCCAAGTAGAAAATCTGGAAGTGTTGACACGTCTCTGCATGAATCTGTCTCTCTTGTGTGTTTTCAAAAGGTCGGGGTGTGACCAGGGCAGGGAATCTGGCTTGTTTCATTCGAGAAGAATTTGCTTCAAAAGTTGCTAGATCACTATTCTGCCTTTGAGTTCATCTTGAAATTTTAACATGTGTTTTCCCGCTTTGCTTTTGAAAATGTAAATGTTCCTGCCTGACTTTGGAAATGACAAAAACTGGGCTTATTGAGAAAATGTATTTCCCATGCAAAAATGGAAACTGTCATAAGAGTCCAGCTCAGTTCATTTCCGAGTGTGGGCGGTGAGCTGGTGGGAGCCTAGAGTTACGTCTGTGCACACACACTTTTCGTTCATGCTTTCCCTGGAACTCACGTCACGTCAGATCTCTCGATCTCAATAAAAATGCCCATACCCATGCTGGGCAGTTTGTGTGTGTGAGCCAGGGTCTCACACCACAGCCAGGATGGCCTCGAACCTCAGCAGTCCTGCTTCTTCCTCTTGCGGGGAGGAGCCACCGCAGCCAGCCAGCTCATCGCTTGCCAGTGCTGTCTGTTATTAGATCCTGCAGCTCTCCGTACGTTCTTTTCCCATGCTCTGGGTTGATGTTCCTAGTTGTACTTTTCCCCCTCCTGGATAGTGACCCTATAAAGCAGTCAGAAAATATGTCAACTCCCTTTGCTTTGTATCTTGTGGTATAGGTGAACCAATCTTGAGGACCTTTGTTCTGGGTGGATGATTGAGCTGGGCTATGTGAAGATAACCACTGGCCAGAGAGACTACACCATCTTGTAAAAACACCAGTGACGTGGGCCTCAGTTTTTAAAAGACCTGTCACCATTACTTAGCGCTTTTGGAAGTGAGTTTGCAAGGTCATGGTTTTGCCTCTGGTAGACTGAATTTAAAATCATGGCAGTGTGTCCAAAGCAGGGACTGGCAGGCTTTCTCTGTAAGGGTCAGAAACGTTGAAGGCTCGGAGGTATCCTGTGGTCTCTGTTGCATATTCTTGCTCTTAATCCTAACACACTTTTAAAACATAAAATCTGCCTTCACTCAAGCAGTCAGTAAGATGAAACCCACTACTCTTCCTGCTACAGGACGAGAGCCTTAAATGTTCGGACAGAAATGTAATTTCTGTGTATCTGTGTATGTGCATGTCCCCCGGTGCACGTGTGTCAGGATGAGTATGGAGGACAGAGGTAAGGTCAGGTGTCTTCCTCGATCGCTCTCTACTTCCTCCCTTCTCCTTCCCTCCCTCCCTTCCTTCCTTGACTTCTTTATTGAGGTGTGTGGGTGTACACACACAAGCAGGTGTGCCATGCAGAAAGGCCAGAAGTTGACTTTGGCTGTTTTTTCTCTGCTTCTTTCCACCTTATTTTTGAGACCAGTTCTCTGACTGAACCTGGAGCTCCCCACTTCAGCTAGACTGGCTTCCAGGGAGTTCCAGGGAGCCTCCTGTCTCCACCTGTCTAGAGCTGGGATGTCAGGTACTTGCTCCCCAAACTTAGCTTTTTACGTGGGTTCTGTGAATCCAAACTCCCGTCCTTCTGCTTGTGTGGAAAGTACTTCACTGAGGTTCTCTTGATGCTCCTTTGTGTGATGCTTACCTTCTGCTGTCGGGGCTGGACACCCCCTCCTTCACTTACAGAAACCTCTGTTTCTTCACCCTCCTGTTCTGTCTTCTGTTTCCTTCCCTGGCTTTCTTTCCCTGCAGGGAAACTTGCCTCAGTCTTCGCATGCCTCAGTGAAAAGCAGAATGACTCCGTGTCACTCTGACATCTCTTCTGAGGGTGCCTCGGCTCGACTTCCTAGTCAAGGCTGTGTCCCCACCTACTGTTTTGTCGTCACTCTAGTTACTTGCATCTCATGGCTCCACTAAACCCGTTCTTTGAAATCAATCTCCAGATCCACTGGAAACTATAGACAGATTTTTCTGTGAAAGCTTGGCTTATAGCATATCCTTGTCCCACTAGCTCCTATAACTTAAATTAACCCATGTGTATTCATCTCTGTTTTGCCACGTGACTTTTCCCCTCTATTCCATCTCGCACCTCCTGTTTCCTCTCTGTCCCCTGGCATCTCCCCCATGCCTAGATTCATCTCCTCTTCTCTCTCTCCGTCTGCCCAGAAGCGCCACCTACTCTCTTCCTGTCTAGCTCTTTGCCATTCAGCTCTCTATTAAGCCAATCAGAAGGCACAGTGTACAATAAGATTATTCCACAACAGAAAACCAATACATTTCTCTTTCTTGGCCTGTTTATCACAGTCTATCATTTTCTTTTTTTTAAATATTTATTTATTATGTATACAATATTCTGTATGTGTGTATGCCTGCAGGCCAGAAGAGGGCACCAGACGTCATTACAGATGGTTGTGAGGTACCATGTGGTTGCTGGGAATTGAACTCAGGACCTTTGGAAGAGCAGGTCCTAACCGCAGAGCCATCTCTCCAGCCCCCAGTCTATCATTTTCTTGACAGCTGGTCTCTCTATGCTCCAATGACACCTTTTGTCCTGTGTCCCCCACAGTCGACTTTCCTCCTTTCCCCTTCCTGCTCTTATATTGTAGTCAGGTGTAGCATTCTGACCTTACTCTGCCTTCCACCAACACCAGCAGCACTGTCTGTGCCAAAACACTTGCTGACCTCCTCCCTCTCCCAAGTCTGAAGGTCACTTACCTAGTGCATGGCCACCTTCAATCCTGGCGCTCACACTCCTCCTTCCAAGTAGGTTGTCCCCGTCCCTTTTATATATGGTGTGTGGGGTGGGGCACACCTGTGTGCACACACAGACTCTAGAAGAGTGTGTCAGCACCGTCATCTGTTGCTGGCTAAATGTCTTTTGAGACAAGACCTCACATTGAGGCTCACCATTGTGGCTGGATTAGCCCGCCAGCAGGTCCTAGGATCCACCTGACTGTGACCTCAAGCACTGAGCTTACAGCACATGGAGCCATGTCCAGCTTTCATGTGGGTGCTGGGGATTTGAACTCAGGTCCTCCTAGTTTAAGAACAAGTCCTTTTACCCACTGAGCCATCTCCGCAGACCCTTATTTCCATCTTCAAAGAATTTTCCAATCTTTCGTTATTATTGGGTATTTATATGGTGAGGTGGTACACAGCCAGCAAGTGTATGGAGGTCGGGGACAACTCTGTGGGGTTGGCTCTCTCCTACCTTTATATGAATTTCAGGGATGGAGTCAGGTCGTTGGACTTACAGACAAGTTCTTTACCCACTGAGCCACCTCACTATCCCCTCCATTATCTTTAATGTACTACCAGACTCCCCAGGAGAGAGTTGAGAGTTGTTGGCGAAAGGCCTCCTCCCGTTTTCCTCAGCATCTAATGAGTGCCAAGGCATCACTTCTGCGCTCCGGTCTCTGGAGTCTGTCTCCTTCACGCCATAACTGCCCACTCAGGCTCCGGCTTCCATTGGCTGCAGGCTGTTCCGGCTCCGCTGGCCTGCCTTCCTCCACACACAGTCCCCGTCTGTCTTCCACCCTGTTGCCGCCAGAGGGAGGCTTCCAGAATGGAATCAGATGACATTTAAAACTCTAATGTCTTCAGAGACCTAGTTGGCTTGGTGCCAGGGCAGGAAAACTCTGTGAGCCTGAAGTGTTTTGTGCTGGAAAGTAGGAAGGGACCCAAAAGAGCCAGCCTCAGAAAAGGCCAGTGGCTGAGCTAAGGCGGCTTGAACAAGGAACAATGCTGGATTATAGTTAGAATAAAATAAACAGCCATCCATATGTGAATGAATGAATGAATGTGTTGACAAATAGGAGAGAGGAGATTCAGTGTGACTTTTACAAAGGACTGGAATAGAACACCTTGAAACTAAGCATTAAAGGAGCCTGAAGCAAGAGAATCATGAGTTCTGAGCCAGGCTAGGCAAGCTCAAAGAGCCCAGTGTGTATGTTGTTCGGGAGACAGGAAGGTAGCCAGAGATAACGATGGGGCCGGGGATATCATCTTTGCCACGGTGGTAATTGTTGCAGGCAGATCCACTGGTGGGTACTGAGCACTGGGCAAGAATTTGAGAGAAATGGATTTTTATATTTTCCCAAATGATCTCCGATGTGTTTATTATCTATGAAAGGAAAACTGGTGGTTGCGGTGGAGAACCCTCAGAACCATGTAGCCCACTGACCTGTAGGAGACAGGTTCTTTCCAGTAGATATGGGCACCTTAGCATTCCTGCCCCAAACCTACAACCGCAGTGTGACCATAGAAACTAGCCAACCCTGACTTGAAGGATGCTATACAAGGTAACTGGCCAGCTCTGCAGAGTTGAAGTCCAGAAAGACGAGAAGAGGGAGCTGAAGAGATGGCTCAGCTACCAGCGCTCACTGCAGAAGACCCAAGTTCAGTTGCCAGCACCCACTTCAGACAGTGCACAGTGGCCTGTTCCAGATGACCTAACATCCCCTTCTAGCCTCTGTGGGTGTCTGCACACAGGTGGTGCACATAAACCCACACAAGCACACATAGATACATACATACATCCATTCATACATACATAAGAGTACCATTAAAAGACACAGATGGAGAGAGCCACAGATGGCTCTGCCTGTCTGTGACAGTCCTCAGCTTTCCCTTTTTGACTTGGATGCTTCATAGGGCGGCCTGTGACTTGGGCAGAGGTTTGCCTCTGATGACTGACAGTCCTCAGCTTTCCCTTTTTGACTTGGATGCTTCATAGGGCGGCCTGTGACTTGGGCAGAGGTTTGCCTCTGATGACAAGCCATGATAAGAGTATTGACCTACTGGGTGTTTCAGATCTAAAACACCGTGATGTCAGTGGTGCCCCAGCACCAGCAGTTTTTAGTTGGGTCACAACTGGAGACATCTTTTGGCTAATGCAGCTTTTCCTTTGTAACCAGGAAACAAATCTGGGGAACGATAATGATACCCACTGTCCCTTGCCAGTTTCAGCATCCACCTACAGTTTGTAACATCCTTATTCCTCCAGTATTTATTAATTCCTTTTCTTACACAGCTGGATTGAAACAGTACTGTTTAGTAAGGAGAACATCCAGTGGAGGAACAGACTTTGAGCAGCCTGGAAAGAAGAGCGTTGTGGACTGTAATGTGTGACAGGAGCGAGTTAAAACCTGAGCTCCAGGAGTTGATACCACATTTGATTTTGTTCACGCTGTTTGTTTAGAAGTGCTGTTGCCATAGCTGCTGCGGGGGGCGGAGGGGAAGCACCAGCTGGCTCTCTAAAGTTTTGTCAGTACCTCACATTCTCACTGGGACAAGGAAGGGTTAGTTGCACAAGACTAAGCAAATAGTTTGCACTGTTGGGGTCATAGGCTGTGTCTTTCTCTGCGGGGGTGGCTGTTTCTGCTTGGAGGTCATTGTCTCTTGTGAATCTTCATTCCCATTGTTCCTGTGATGCCGTGTGTGCTGCTTGCTACCTCTCAATCTCCAAACTCCTATATACACTGTAGATGTTTCCATAGCTGTCTGTATATGTATATATACATGTGTAGCTTATGTGTGTGTACATATGTACACATGCTTCTGGAGGTCATGTGTAATCCACCCTACCTTTTTAGACAGGATCTCTCCATCTGTATCTACTCCCACAAGGCTCAGGGAACATCGCAGAAAGAGTCTGCGCCAGAAAATTTGGAGGAGTGTGCTATGAGACGCTCTCTTCAGGACTAAACAGACTGACGCACTCATGGGCTCACAGCGGCTTATAGGGGCCTGCACAGGACCAAGCCTGCCAATAATGCCAGAGTAGATGGGGACGGCTTCACCCAAGCTGAAGAGCTATTGGCAGTTGATGTTTGCTGGGGGAGGGGGAGTCATGAATATCAGGGATGTGTCCCCTGGTGGGCTGCCTGTGCTCATGCAGGCAGCAGTAATTTGGACTCAGTGGGTTACTGTTTTTTTAGAAAGGTCATGAAGGTTGGAGGAGCATGTCTTGTGGGGTCCAGAGCCCAGGTTTGATTTCCAGCACCCATATGGCAACTCACAATCATCGCCAGTTCTAGGGGACCCTGCACCCTCTTCTGGTCTCCATAGACAGCAGGCAGGCAAAACACCAATACACTTAACGTAAATAAATTTTTTAAAGATACATTATATATTGTCAAAGAATTGTTTGACATTGTCAAAGAATAAGTTAAGCCGGGCGGTGGTGGCGCATGCCTTTAATCCCATCCCAGCACTCGGGAGGCAGAGGCAGGTGGATCTCTCTGAGTTCGAGGCCAGCCTGGTCTACAAGTGCTAGTTCCAAGACAGGCTCCAAAGCCACAAAGAAACCCTGTCTCAAAAAACAAAAAACAAAAACAAAAAAAAGAATAAGTTAAAAGTGTCAACTTTTTAAAAAAAGACAAAGCCTTTCAGCCCCACCTGTTAGTCGGCAAACTTCAGAAACCTGCCTGTCTCCACCCCAGCACTAGGGTCACAGATGTGTGACCACACATGGCTTCTTACAGGTGCTTAGGATCCAGACACAGGTCCCCATGTTCCACGGTCTACACTTTACCAACAGCCCCTACCCCAACCCTCTGTTAAGTTATAATACATGCTGAATTCCCAGTCTCTTTTCAGAAAACATGGCCTCCCTAATGTAAACTCCATTTTCCTTCAGGCCACATGGCGCTGTAAGACAAACACTTAGCTTTCTCCTGTGGCATTAGAGCACAGCAGTGCAGTTTCCTTCGTCACAGTTGAGGCCAGGCTCCCCAAGGAGAGCAAGAAGCACCCTTTTGCCTGTGCCTGTGCCACAGCCTGGGGAGGGTGTTGGGAGGTGGGACCACAGCTGTGTCAGGAGCTGCTTCTGAACCTCTACATGACCCAGCGGTCCTCTTCATCTTCTTCAGGACAGCACCTGAGCTGAGGCCTGGGCTCTAGAAGACTTTTGGAGTCCATACTGCTTTGTAAGTTTGGGTTTCCCGGCAGGCCACTAGTGATGGTGAGCGTGGGACGTGGAAGCGCAGGAAGCTGAGGCTCAGCTAGCTGACTCACAAAGAAAAGCCTCCTTCTCAACCAGCCTTCCAGTGCAGCTGCCGTGCGAGGGCCCCAGCCAGCTGAGGGCAGGTGTTTGGGCCTGAGGCTTTCCAATGCGGCTGGCCTGCTGAGGGCAAACATCCTCTTCTGGGCAAGTGATGGTGAATGCTCTCAGCTGCTCTGCTGGCCACTCACGCCCTGTCCACAGCTGTGGACATTTCATTTCAGTCACGGATTGTGCGGGGTTGGAACCCATCGGTTCCCACTCTGGTTGTGTGCCTAGTGTCAAGTTCTTATGTGCCGAGCACTGTGACTATTGGTGTGGGATAAGGCAGTGTGTTGGGTATGTGCCGAGCACCGTGACTATTGGTGTGGGATAAGTCATTGTGTTGGGTATGTGCCGAGTACCGTGACTGTTGGTGTGGGATAAGGCAGTGTGTTGGGTATGTGCCGAGCACCGTGACTATTGGTGTGGGATAAGTCATTGTGTTGGGTATGTGTTGAGTACCGTGACTGTTGGTGTGGGATAAGTCATTGTGTTGGGTATGTGCTGAGTACCGTGACTGTTGGTGTGGGATAAGGCAGTGTGTTGGGTATGTGCTGAGTACCGTGACTGTTGGTGTGGGATAAGGCAGTGTGTTGGGTAGTTTTCCTGTTGCTGGCAGAGCAGTGTAAGGGAAGAAAGGTTTGATGTTATAGTCAGTTATGGCAGAAAGGGCACGGCGGCAGGAGCTTGTGGCCGCTGGTCCCAATGCATCCGCAGTGGCGAGCAGAGAAGGACGGGTGCTGGTGCTCAGCTCGTGTTCTGCTTTTCTGCAGTCCAGGGCGCAGACTGGAATGGTGCCACCCAGAACTAGGGTCTCCCACCTCAGTGGACCGAGTCTAGATGACCCCTCACAGGCATGCCTGGGGGCTAACCTAATCTAAATAATTTTAGGTCCTGTGGAGTTGCTTTTGCTAATATCACAGGCGAGCTGCAGTCTGTTTTCATGGTGGTTGATGTGAAGCAGGTGCAGTTCATTAGGAGAGGATCAATCCCGTGAAGACAAACACGAACAGGGATGAGAAGATGAGGGCGGCTGTGCAGGGACGAGGAGGTGAGGGCGGCTATGCAGGGAAGAGATGGTGAGGGCGGCTGTACAGGGAAGAGGAGGTGAGGGCGGCTGTGCAGGGAAGAGGAGGTGAGGGCGGCTGTGCAGGGAAGAGGAGGTGAGGGTGGCTGTGCAGGGATGAGATGGTAAGGGTGGCTATGCAGGTGGGGGAAAAACCAGAGCGCACAGATGTGGCAGAGAGGCCCAAGAAGCATTCCAGGCAGCAGGAACAGGCCAGATGAGCCAGGGGGGTGTCTTACATTTATTATGCAATCTGAGGCTGACCTAGTCGGTCTAGGATGAGACCCAGATGTCTGATTGTCTATAGCAGCTCTCCAGAAGATTCTGGGAGGTCAGTCCAGGGAGCTACTTGTAAAGTCGTCCAATTCAGGATCTGTATGAGGGAAAATTTTGAAAGTAAGTAAGTACCATATTCTTGGGTACAAAGAAGAAATGGCTGGAGGAGAATCAGAGTGCAGGGGGTAGCATACAAACTGTTGAGATGTCACCCTTTGAAATGCATTTGGAGCTGCAGAGACAGTGCAGTGGTTAAGAGCACTTGCTGCTCTTACAGGATCTGAATTCAGGTCCAACCGCCCATGTCTAGTGACTCAGAGCTGCCTATAACTCCAGTTTTAGGGGACCCAACATCTCTTCTGTACCCCACAAGCACCTGTATGTACATGCGCTTACCCGCACATATACACATAAATAAGTGTTTTATAAAAATGACATTCAGAGTCCAGCAGCCTGGTGCAGTTTCTTTCCCTCCTTCTCTTTAATACTGCATGGGCAGCTCCCCAGACTAATGTTACTTGTTCTCAGTTCCCTTTTGTGGCTTGGCTACAGAAAACACGCTAAGAAGATCCCATGGCTCACCTAGATGTGGTGGGACTGTTCATGAAGCTTGCTTGGGTCTCTAGCTCCCAGTGCACAGCCCCCCCCCCACCTTGCGTAGGCCTCCCTTTGAGAGCTCTGTCAATCTTGGGACCTCAGTGTGAATTCTTTCCTCCTGTGTCTGTGAGGAGCCGTGAGGCCACCTGCTGTGCTCCTGCTGGAAACTGTGCCATCTAAAGTCTACCAGAGGGTACCATCTGTTGATTGGAATGTTAGCAGCAAGTGATACTGTCTCAGGTGGAACCGAGAAAAGACCTTTGAAAAAAAAAAAACAAATAACAGCCTCTAGGGACTGGAGAGATGACTCAGCAGTTAAGAGTGTGCCATTCTATTCCAGAGGACCTGAGTTCCCAGCTCCTGGGTCCAGCAGTTCACAATCTGTAACTCCAGTTCCAGGGAATTTAGTGCCCTCTTCTGGCCTCTGTGGGCACTGCACTCATGTACACAAAGGTATACTCAGACACAACTAAAAAATTTTTTTTTTTTTTAACTAAACCGTATGTCTTAGGGCAATTGTAAGCTCACAACAGAATTGAGAGGAAGGAACAGGAACGCTGCATCTCCTCTGAGCCCACGTATGCACAGTCCCCCATTCAGTACCCTCACATCCCCGCTAGAATGGTATGTCTGTTACATCTTGCGGACCTACATTGACACCGCATGGTAACCCAGACTGGGGCTCACATTGGGTTCCCTCTGGTGGGTGTGCATTTTGTGGGTTTACACAAACGTGTCAATACTCATGCTTGCCAGTACGGTGTCACACACAGGGCTTTCACTGCCCTAAACCGTTTCAGGTGGCTTCTGGAAGCTCACAAAAACAGAAAAAGGAGTCTGTGAGGGAGTGTCACCTGTAAAACACATTCTCCAAAGAACAAATAACTAGTTTGGGGCAAAAGTGCTGGCACAGGCTGTCTCTGAGCTCCTCAGAAGACCTGTTTCATAGCTGCAGAGTTCCAGGTGACACGAACATTGCAGCCATGAATCACCCCCAGACCACAGTGCCCTGACTCCGTGGACATTGCATTCCCTTCCTGAAGAGATGAGTGTCTGCATCAGCGGAGAAGACAAGCCCTGTGGAGTTGCTGTTTGTCACTGTCCCATTGAACCTCCTTCCAGAGCTCTTCTGTGTGTTTCTTGCCTTCATGTATGTATGTGCACCACATATGTGCAGAAGAGGACATCAGATCAAATTATTAGAAAGTCCTGCCTACATGTCTGATTCTCCCTCAGCTCTGTGGCACCTGAAATCATCAGGTGGCGATCTTTCTTGGTGGCAGTACATTGGCTATTTAACAGCAACTAACAGTTTAGAATGTTTACAGATAATTGTTGGATATTATGTTGGTTACATCTCAATTACTGTGATAAAAATACCCTAGAAAATCAACCTAAAGGAGGAAAGGGGTGTTTGAGCTCATGTTTTTGGTCCATGGTTGCTTGGCTCAGTTGCTTTAAGTCTGCTAAAGCTGAATGTTATAGAAGAAATGCTTGTTCAGGCAAAGCTGAAGAAAGGCTCCTCCAAACCCATAAATCCAAGTCCACAATGCATGGGCTACCCATGAATTAGAGCCCTCAAGATCCAGTGACCTCCCAAAGGCCATGGATACTGATTACAGGGGGGACTGTCCCTTCAACAAATGAGTTTTAGGGGGTCATTAAAGAGCATCGTTTTCTTTCCAAACCTGCTGCGTTTCTTGGGAGGAGTACAGTGATAAGAAGTCTTGCCTTGGGCCTAGGAGCTCAGCAGAGGAGCTAGGATGTGGCTCAATTGGCAGAGTGTCGGCCTAGTATGCACGAAGCCCTGGGTGGCAGCACCACCTAAGCCAGGTGGGTGTGATGATGCACACCTGTGATTCCAGCGCTCAGCTGGTGGAGGCAGGAGGATCAGAAGTCTGTTGTTTTCTTTGAGTTTGAGGCCAGCTAGAAATACATGAGATCCTGTCAAGGGGACGTGGGACACACACACACACGTACATGGGCACACAAACATGTATGTACATACCAGAACTTGAACTTAGATCTGTCACAGTGAAGGGACATTCATATGTGTCTTGGCGAGGGACAGTGCTGCCTGTCCCACGGGGAGGATCTATAGATGTGTGACTGTAGAGCAGCTGGCCCTAGGGACTGATCTCTCAAGGGGTAGCAATTAGGTCTGCTCAGATGGTGCTGTGGTGGGGGGCAGATGGAAGACGGGAACACGTGAATTTAAATTAATATTAGTTTTGTTACTTAGTCTCTAGATGTGTAGAGTATAAAATTAAGTTTTCGTGGGTTCTGAAAATGACTCCATTCTTTAAAAGCCTGAAGTGACATAGTTCATATTTAAGCTGGTCATTTTTCTCTTCTCTCAGTCATCTCTGCCCTGCCACCTGTTCAGAGAACAAATGGATCCCCTCTTGTTGAAAAACATGTGACAGTATAGTTATTCTTAAGTAGATTGTAAAAAGAGCAACGGTGAAAAGTTTGCAACGGCCTTTTTCCTAGTAGCTCAGCTTCCTCATCTGCTGTGTTTCAACAAACAGCACAGCCAGGCCTTGTTTGGATATTAAGATGAGAGAAATCCACCCTAGCTAAGCATGTTTTTAATAGCCTTGTGTGTATCCATCCAGGTCAGAGAAACAGCACAGGAATTTAAACAAGAAAGTTTGGGAGGCTTTTTTGTTGTTGTTGTTGTTTTGTCTTTAAGGTTTATTTCCTTTTATTTTATATATAAGTTCCTAGTTATATTTGAGTGCCTTGCTTTCATGTATGTATGTGAATAGTGTTTGTGTACCTTGTACCCAAAGAGACCAGAAGAGGATATCGGTTTCCCTGAAATAGAAATTAATAGATTAGAATGTTTTGAGCGGCCATGTGGGTGCTGGGAACTAAACCCAGGTCCTTTGCAAGAGCAAATGCTCTGGTTTTTCTGTTTTGCTTTGTTTGGGATTTTTTATGTTTGTTTTTTGAGACAGAATTTCTCTGTGTATTCCTGGCTGTCCTGAAACTCACTTTATAGACCAGGCTAACCTTAAACTCAGAGATCTGCCTGCCTCTGGCTGCTGGCCAAGTGTTGGGATTAAAGGCATGCCCCTCTGGGCAATGGTGGCACATGCCTTTAATCCCAGCACTTGGGAGGCAGAGGCAGGTGGATCTCTGTGAGTTCAAGGCCAGCCTAGTCTACAGTGTGAGTTCCAGGACTGGCTTTGTAGCTACTGAGAAACCCTGTCTCCAAAAACAAAAAAAGGCGTGCCCCACTGCTACCAGGTTTATAGTCTCTGGGCTTTACTAATATTTTTTTTCATTTTATTTATTTTGGGAGGGGCGGAATGGGTGAGCGGGTGTACCCCAGCACGTGTGGAGATTAGAGAACAATTTGCAGAAGTCATTTTTGTCTGTCCACCAGATCATCAGACTCCTTCATTTGCTGAGCTGTCTCCCTGGTCCTGAAAAAAGAAAGTTTAATATAAGAATCATTCACTATAACAGGAGATTGGGGTAGCCATGGGTTGGCTAGTCGAAAAGGAAATCTTAAAATACAGGAGTAACAGATCTTAGCAGCAGCCACAGCCCCTGGGCTGACCTTGCACAAGGCATGCCTATGGCTCACTGCAAGGCAGGAAAGCCACGCTGGTGGAACTGGGTGAAAACTGGTTTTCTAAGGTGCCTGAGAAACCTGCTCTAGGGAGGTGACTGAAGGTGGCCCCTGGGTAGCCTGGCAGAGCAGGGGCCAGAGGCCAGGAAAGACCTGCGCTGTGGGGGCTCCCCAGTGACACCCCAGAACCAGGAAGCACAGCTCTCTTGTCCTGCAGTCTTGTTTCTACTTTTGTCTGGTTGATTTGTTTCCACCGGCTTCTTCTGAAAAGCTCACCATTGCTCCGGTGGAAGAAGAAAACGCCTTAAGAGACCCAGACCCACTTTCACAGAGAGTGAATTGGAAGCCGAGTGGCAGTGTCACCAACACTGTCAGTAGCCATGATATCCCAGGTGAAAGGTTGCTAGGAGACATGCTTGCACACGTGCATTTGGGAGGTGTAGGTATTATCCATCCCATCTTTTGTCAGAAGATTGCCTGAGGCTTCGTTTTTAGTACCAGGCATAGGGATAGACTCTACGGCGCCACAAGTGGAGGCCCAGTAAATCCTTAGCTCGGACTTAGAGTCAGTAAGTAGTCAGGGATTTCAATGCCAGAGAAAACAAAAGTGTTCAAATGCCTGCTTTATGGGTACTTGGGAGTCATACCGTCCATCTTCCTGAAGATCTGCAGGGTCCTCCTGTCCTGGTAGCCGGCTGTGATCCAGGGGTTGCTCATCACCATCAACCTTTGCTTCCTTCCCTTTCCTGGGCTGTGTGGCAATATCAGCAGCACAGCGACAGAATCATGTCTGTGTCATGTGCAGTATCTTCTTTCTGAGTCGACCTCTGTGGTTGGTTGGGACACATTTCCCAACCACATTCTCAGAAAGGTTGGTAAGCTGTTTGGTGACTCTGTGTACCTGAAAAGGCCTATATTCTATCCTGCAGTTTTGTTTTGAGACAAAGTTTCACTGTGTAGCCCTGGCTGTCTGGAACTCTCTCTGTAGACCAAGCTGGCCTCGAACTCAGAGATCTGACTGCCTCTGCCTCCTGAGTACTGGGATTAAAGGTAGACAGATACCTCTGCCCAGCTCTCTATCCTGGATTGTTTGGTTTGGTTTGGTTTTTTGAGACAGACTTTCTTTGTGTAGCTTTGGAGCCTGTCCTGGAACTAGCTCTTTTAGACCAAGCTGGCCTCAAACTCACAGAGATCTGCCTGTCTCTGCCTCCTGAGTGCTGGGATTAAAGGCATGCGACACCACCACCCGGTTTCTATCCTGGATTTTTTAAAAAAAATCTCTTTTGGGTTGTTTTATTTTTTGTTGTTTTGATGTTTTTTTCTTTTGTTTTGTTTTGTTGTTTGTATGTTTTGACACAAGGTCTCACTATGTTACCCTAACTTGGAACTTAAAAAGATACACCTGCCCCTGACTCTCAGCTGCTGGGATTTGAAGTTTGTGCTGCCACACCTGGATTTTCCTTATGTTTAGACAGTTTGTTGGTTGTCAAAATCTTAGTTGGAAGTTTTTTCCCCGTCAGAATCCTGAAGCTTTCTCCCTGGTATTATGGTATTACATCTTCCTATTTGTGAAGTAGGAAGCCACTCTGACCTTCACTCCTTCCTCTGTGGCCTGTCTTCTTTCTAAGAGCTTATAGGACCCTATCCCCGTTTCCAGTGTCCATAGGCAGCGTGACGATACAGCTGGGATTGGTCTGTCTTCTCTACTCAAGAGTACATACTAGGTATTACTTTCTTTGACCTGGAGATAGTCCTATTCTTAAATGTTCAACCTTCTGGGTTAATCTTCTAATTTTCTTAATGTAGCTCTCCTTTTTTTCTAACTTTTTCTGTCTTTTTTTTTTATTTGATGTACTTTTTATGTATATACGTGTTTTCCTGAATGTATGTCTGTGTGTCACATGCATGCAGTACCCACAGAGACCAGAAGAAAGTTCACTCACCTGGGATTGGAGTTACAGATTGTTATGAGCCACCATGTGGATGCTGGGAATCAAACCTGGGTGTCCTAACCACAGAGCCATCGCATCTTCTTTTTTTTTTAATGAAAGACGGGGTCTCATTGTGTGTCAGTGGCTTTCTGCTCTTGCAGAAGCCCTCAGTTTCTGGCACCCATATCAGTTGTCTCGGAACTACCTGTAACTCCAGGACGATCCAATGCCTCTGGCCTCCGTGAGCACCTGTACTCGTGTGGACACACATGCACATAATTAAAAGTGAACCCCTGAAAAGACTAAGTAACCTGTGCATACTCGGGCCAGTGTTTTTTAGCTAAAGCTATGTGTATTGATCTGAAGCTAAATTCCTTCAGTGGAGGTATTTTTGCTGCTCAGTCCATGTTATGTTATAGTGTTTCGTGCATAAACATTTTGAGCTGTTTCTGTTGGTTCATAGGAATTTTACATTGTTTTCCCTTTCTTAGGACAAAGTTAAACTATAATCCTCCCAAAGATGACGGCTCCACTTACAAGATTGAACTTGAAGGGATATCGGTAATGGTTATGAGAGAGATCCTGGATTACATCTTCAGTGGGCAGGTATGGTGGGACCCAGGGTCCAGGCCCAGCAGAGGCTTCCCAGCTTTCAGAGTGGTACTTCCACATCATCTTCTGCCATCGGGGGCATCTGTTGGTATCTTCCCAGCGATGGCCCCAAATACATGTTCTTCCAGACTCTGTCCCTGAAAGCGCGATAGTTAGGTCATAGACCAGGCCCCAGTTTATGCTCTTCTGAGTGCCACCCTCCAGGCTGAGATTTGAAGAACATGGTGCATCCTTCACCACTGACTCTTGCCACCACATCTTGAGTTTGATCTTGCACAACATCTACCCTGTCAAGACCGTCTCTGTTTACATGGAAACAGGAGCTTCTCTGGGCACGGGGACTTGTTCTGTAGAAACAGGGTTTCCTGTGGGTCATTGCCATGAATGGCATCTCCCAGTGAAAGCCTCCTGTATGGTCTTCGCTGGTGGCTGCATCTCACCCCACCCCTGCTCTGTCTCCCTGCGTTCCCTCTACTCTTTGTGCCCCCTTGCTTCGGAGCTGTGATAACACATAGGCATGGAATGGTCAGCGCCTAGATTGCTTTCTTCTCCTGGCTTTCCCGACCCCGTCCTCTTTCTGTAACTTAAGTTCTAGCATAGACCTCTTACGGCGCTTAGCAGGGAAGCCTTGGAGCTCGCGGCTCTTCCAGTCCCTGCACCTGTAGCAGATGGCTCACAGCCACCCGGAACTCCAGGTCCAGGAGATCTTCTGGCCTCCATGTGCAAACACCCCCTCACACACACACACAAATAAGTAAAGATAAATAATAAAAAAAAAGCATGCTTTTAATCCCAGCACTCGGGAGACAGAGGCAGGTGGATCTCTGTGAGTTCGAGGCCAGCCTGGGCTACAGTGCGAGTTCCAGGACAGGCCCCAAAGCTCCAGAGAAACCCTGTCTCCAAAACAAAGAAACAGAAAAGGAGATTCCTTGGTATTTTGGCCAGGGCAGTGTGTTGTACATTTCGGTGTGTGAAAATGTACTTCCCCATTTCTCAAGATCTTACATCTTGCCCTCTCCACTGAACCCTCCTCCGTCGCTGCTGTTTCCCACTTCCTCTTTTCTGAAGGGTCTGTTTTTCCTAGTAGTTTTCCAAGCATTCTGAATGTCTTTTCTAAATGTATTTGTTCTGCCCACAGAGTCAGGGATTCTAGTCCCTGACTAGTAGCGTGTGGTGTGACTAGAAGCGTGATTTTGTAGCATTGGGGAAACACAGTTCAGAGAAACTCTTCCTAAACAGAAAGCAGTGGGTGTGCGTTTGTGTGAAGATTACAATGAATGAAGCGAGAGTCGTTTTGGCATGGCCCCTAAGGTCCTAGAAGCACTCTGCAGCAGTGGGGACTCAGGCGTCTGCCCAGCCAGGGCTGACTTGCAGGCTGAAGTCAGTGCAGTTATGAGCACAGCAGGTGCCGGGCCACCGAGCATCTATGCAGGCTGCAGGTTTGGGCTGCCGTCCGGGGCTGTCTGCAGGTTGACTGCCAGCATTCGTCCCATTTTAAACCTTAGAATCCAGGTGGCAACTTAAACTATGACAAACTTCTAAATTAGCTATTTGGTTTAATTGAGGTGTGATTTAGTGTTTCTTCATGGGTTTGTATCTGAGGTTGTTCCCTGTCTTCTGGCTGAATTTAATATTCTTGGGTCTGGGGATGTGGCTGAGTAGTAGAGCTCTTGCCTGGAATGCATGAGGCCCTGGGTTCCATGCCAAGCAGTACAAAAAAAAATAGAAATGGGAGGAGGGTTGGAGAGATGTCTTGGTGGGTAAAATCTCTGCTGCCAAACCTGATCACCATCACCTAGTTTATTCTGAAGGACCTACACGGTAAAAAGAGACCATCCGTTCCTGAAAGGTCCTCTGACCTCCACAGGTGTCCTGACTCACATGCCCCCACACAGAGATCTAAAGTACACACGCACTGTCTTAGTCAGGGTTGCTTTTGCTGTGATGAACGCTGTGAGCAAAGCACCTGGGGAGGAAAGGGCTTATTCGCCTTACACTGCCACATCGTAGTTCATCACTGAAGGAAGTCAGGGCAGGGACCTGGAGGCAGGAGCTGATGCAGAGGCCGTAGAGAGGTGCTGTGTGCTAGTTTCCTCTCTATGGCTTGCTCAGCCTGCTTTCTTATAGAACCCAGGACCACCAGCCCAGGGGTAGCCCACCTCCCACATCAATCACTAGTTAAGAAAAAGCCGCACAGGCCTGCCTGTAGCCTGATCCTATGGAAGCATTTCCTCATTTAGGCTCCCTCCTCTCTGGCTTGTGTCAAGTTGACTTAAAACTAGCCAGCACATGCACAAACAAACAAAACCAAAACAATAACAACAACAAAGATAAAGAAGAAGAAAAGGTTAGTGATGTCCCCAGCATGGAAGATTTTCCTCACTTAGTATATTACTTCCTGCAGTTGGGCTCAGTTTCTGAGGCAATTGGTAAGAACACGTTTGTAAATCTGTAACATGAAAATGCATAGGATGTGGTTAAAGGTTTCTTGCCTTACCCTGAACTCTCTCATTTCTGAAGCAGCAAAGCCTGGGGGAGCTCAGTTGTGGTATGGCATTTTATGATTGCATGGGGAAGCGTGAGACAGGGAGAGAGAAGCATCGGTCAGGACACTGGAGAAAACTAAAGACTCAGAGGGAGGGAAACCGGTATAATGGGGACTTATTCTACATGGTAGTTTGAGGCCCACATGCTTTGGTGTCAGGTACAGGCTGCCGAGGAGATGCAAAGCCCCCCACTTTGAGGCTTGCTCCCACTTGGCAGACAGAAACCTAGATGTATCTGGAGATAACTCCAGTTTCCACTAATAGCAGTCCTGTTCCTAAATCCTCAGTCAAGTTTTTGTGTGGGTTGCAAATATGAACTCCCTCAACAGGAGGAGGGTGGATCATGCTGGCACAGAAGGGGAAGGCCTGGACAGGTGAACAGGCTAAAAGTCACATACATCTGCTGTGAGAGAAGGCCCTTTGATGCCTCAGACTCTTGAAAGATGTGCAGTATACGTACAACAGTGGGAATTCGAGGGCAGGAGAAATGACGTAGTTGTTAAGAGCATTTCCTACTCTTGCAGAAGACCTGAGTTCAGTTCCTGGCACCTACGTTGGCATCTCACAACTGCCTATAACTCCAGCTCCAGTGGGATCCACACTCATCTGCACATGCACATGATTAAAAATAAACCTTTAAAGATAAGAGGAAAAATTGGGAATTTCCTGTGAACCCAGAACTAAGTTGGTGGTTTGGGTTTTATGTCTGCATTCAGATATAAAATCTTTATGGTCCTCTTACAGATCAGGCTAAATGAAGATACAATCCAAGATGTTGTACAGGCAGCAGACCTGCTGCTCCTGACGGACCTTAAAACCTTGTGCTGTGAGTTTTTGGAGGGCTGCATTGCCGCGGAGAACTGCATTGGCATCCGCGACTTCGCGCTGCACTATTGCCTGCACCATGTGCATTACCTGGCCACGGAGTACCTGGAGACTCACTTCCGAGATGTCAGCAACACAGAGGAATTCCTGGAGCTGAGTCCGCAGAAGCTCAAAGAAGTAATCTCTCTTGAGAAGCTGAATGTTGGCAATGAAAGATACGTGTTTGAGGCGGTGATTCGGTGGATAGCACATGACACAGAGATGAGAAAGGTACCTGCCACTCAGGACATGGCCACGGGGTCCCTTTGCATTAATGTGTTTACTTACTTTGTGTGATGGGAGGGATGCATGTGAAAGCAGAGGCCAACCATTGATGATGTCCCGTAGGACCACTATCCAGCTCTTTGAAGGTCTCTCATTAACTTGGAACTCATCAATTAGGATGGACTGACAAGCCAGCCAGCCCCCAAGAGCTTCCTCCTGCCTCTGCCTGCCCAGCCCTGGATCCAGCCATGGTGCACATCCCCGTGCCCAGCATTTTGACATGGGTCTGGAGATCAGGCTCAGGTCAGCACGCTTGGAGGGCAAGCCCTTTACTGAGTCAGCCCTTTGTTAACACAGATTGTAGTAGTTTTGTCTTCTCCATCTTGAAAGACTCAACCAAGCTGTGATGAAAGGATATTTGGGAAACATCTTACATCTGTTGCTGAAGCTGTCAGTCTCAGACCATCTGCAGTCATCTGGCTGCGACCCTTGGCTTTTCTCAGACAGCGAGGAAAAGCACTCCATAGCTGGCAGTCCCAGGTCCTCAAGTGCCCAAGGCCAAGGTCCTGGACAGACCCAAAGGCTCACACTCCCAGCGCTGAGAGCCAGGATCCTGTTTGTCCAGGCTCTTCAGGCAGACTTAGACTGGAGGCTGGAGATGCTCAGGTTGGAAGCTTACCGCTTTGGGCTTTGATTACCAGTAGTCCTGGCATTCGACAGCTTTTACATCCTAGGTTTCTAGCAGCAGTGGGCAGCAGGGTCCCTTCCTGTAGCTGGTACAGCTTCTGAGGGCCTCAGGTGTTGACGCTCAGTTCCTACAGAGGTGAGCATTATGGTTCTCAGGCCTAGGGTCTCTGCTAGAGATGTAGAGTTTACATCTTAGCAGTTCTCTGGAACTCTCCCAGTAACTTGCCTAATAGTTTCTCTTTGTTAGCTCTTTACAGCCCTCATTATCTCCTGCACCCCAGTCCTGGTCGCGTTATAGGCCTCTTCAGCTGTCTTATTGCTGCTGTCTCTACATTGCTGTCCCCACTTTATTTTCTCCCATTCTCTCCTCTTTCTGTCACAGTTCATCCTAGGCTAACAATTAAGATCAAAAGCAGGAATGAAGGGCCACTGAAGGATAACCTTTGTGTGTGTGTCGGGGGGGGGGGCGAGTAAATAACACAAGGGGACAGCACAGGAGGGCAGCTCCCAACTAGCATTCAGAGTTTGCCTGTGTAGCCAGGAAGGGAGTATAGCAGCGGTGTTTGGAATAATTACAGCCGTCCTTGAGGGTTGCCAGAGAGGAGATGACTGTGTTTGTGCTACTCACGGTAGACCTTCACACCAGTGGAGGACTGTTCCCACTCGCCTCAGGCTGGCCACCGGGAAGTGCCCCCCTCTGGCCCGAGTGAAAATGGCTGCTGGAGGTTAGTGAGGCTTGTGGTGGACAAAAGGCCCAGTGCAGGCTGACTGAAATGCTGTGGCCAAGACAGATTGCTGGAGCCAGAGTTGTGCTTCAGCAGCCATTTCTTCAGCAGCAGGCAGCTGCGGTGGCCATGCCGCGCCCTTTCTTCAGCAGCAGGCAGCTGTGTTGCCTCCCAAAGGCATCTGTAGAATATTTAAAGCAGAGCATGAAGGAGGCCTAACTGGCTGCTTAGCTGACAGTCTTTACTCCAGGCAGCTAGGGTGCCGGGTAAGGGACTAACAGTTGTCAACTAGAGTCAGATGGCCCCAGAGCTGATTAGGAGGAAAAATAAAAATAAAGGGATGCTTAGCTGGGTATGGGCGGATACTTTAATTCCAGCCCTTTGGAGACAGAGATGGACATTATCTCTGAGTTCAAGGCCTGTCTGGTCTCCCTGTGAGTTCAGGCCAAACAAGGCTGCATAGTGAAACCCTGTCTCGGAACATACAACATGAGCAGTGAAGTACTTTCACATTATTTAACCTAAGATCCCCGAGGAGACTTGGGTCATCACATTTGCCCCCAAAGACAGCCTGAGAGAGAGGCCTGTGTACTTCACAATATGCTGGGCACCTCTAAAGCATACTCTCCATCATACATTGCTTTTAATGGTGAAATGTAGTTTAAGCTTAAGCTGGAGTTTTCTGAGCTGCAACTGAACGTTTGCTGCCCTCTCACAAGGCACTGCACCGGCAGGGAGGAGTGGAGCATGGAGTCTGGCGAAAGAGCTCTTCTGAGGCTTTCCTGGGTGCCTGACACCATATAGGGAGTGTGACACTCTGGGAAGATGGCTTCCAGCTCAAACCTGCCACCCTGAGTTCATTCACTGGAACCTGTGTTAAAAAGCAAGACCAGTGCCGGGTGGCGGTGGTGCACACCTTTAATCTCAGCACTGGGGTGGGGGTGAGGGGGCAGAGGCAGGTAAATATCTGAGTTCAAGGCCAGCCTGGTCTACAGAATGAGTTCCAAGATGGCCAGGGCAATACAGAGAAACCCTATCCTGAAAAACTAGATGGGTGGGTGGGTAGGTAGGTAGGTAGGTAGGTAGGTAGGTAGGTAGGTAGATAGCAGGATGCAGCAGTGCACATCTATAATCCCAGCGCCCCTACAGTGAGATGGGAGGTACAGACAGGAGACTCACCTGGAAGCTCATATACCAGCCAGCCTGGAGTACACAGCACAGCAGAAACAAGAGACCCCTTAAGCAAGGTAGAAGGGAGAACTAACAACTGAACGTGGTCCTCTGATCTCTGCACATACTCCATGGCATATGTGCACGCACATTCATTCTCACACACACATATACTCTCACACACCAAAAAAACCCCTAAATTTAAATTGTAGTCCTCTAAATATATGTGACAGTTGTGTACCTTGGTCTACTTGTGGGACTCCTGAAAATGGACGCAGGGACTGTCCCTAATGCTTTGGCTGGCTCCTGGGAACCTGCCCCTTTCTGAACAGAAACAGGAGCAGTAGATTGGGGGGGGACGACAGAGGGGGCCAGAATGGGAAGAGAGGGAAGAGGGGAAACTTTGGTTGAGATGTAAAATAAATTTAATTTTAAAAAAAGAAAAAGAAAGAAAGAAATTGTAATTAAAGTTAAACAGGGAGGCCAGGCATCACACACCTTTAATCCCAGCACTCAGGAGGCAGAAGCAGGTGGATCTCTTTATTGTAGGTCATCCTGGTCAACAAACATAACAAGCTTCAGGACAACCAGAGCTGTGTGATATTCTGTCTGAAAAGTAATAAACAAGCAAATATCAACAAACACCGAATGGAGAAGCTGGGGGAGTGAACGTTGGGGGAGAGTCCTAGAGAACATCAGCCTGTAGGTCCCCATTGGGATCCAACAGGGAATCTAGCTTGTTTTCAATTCTTCTCTCCAGTTGCTTGTTTCAAAATAAGAAATGTGTTGGGCTGGTTTCAGAGAATGGATTTTGGGGTGCATCATTACACCGTTCATTGTTCTTGGCAATGACCAACTCAGTTCTTAGTGATTATCTTGTAGTTTTTAAATGTTGTAAGCCTGTGAGGGTGTACAACCACGCTTGAGGTCTTAGCTGCAAGTAGGCACCTGGTGTTCTGCTCCATGGTAGGTACTTGAGGAAGGGAGGTACTCACAGAGGCCACTAGGAGGCACTGATCCTCCTTGACTTGTGCTGGGTCCTCCTCTTGCTCAGGCTGCTCAGGGTGACTGGTTACCTGGGAGCAGGGCAGTTCTCTGAGCTTTGAGTAACCTGACCTCTCAGAGCATGGGAAAGTATGTTTTAAGTTACTCAAGAGTGTCCCCTTATCCACAGAGGTGGTCCTGGATCTAGTCTATGGCCAAAATCACCCGGAGCATGCCCAAGTGTCAGAGACCCAAAAATACCCAAAGCTGTCATGTAGTTTTGAACCATAATCATTGCATGAATTATTATGCAATTCTGGGGATTTTTTTTTTACCTTTGGCTTTGCTGGTTTTCTTACAATATTAATGTTTAGCACACAGTACTCATTATTATCATTCTGGTGTTCCCGTGAGCGGCTTAGTCACAGTCCATCCAGACAGTGAGATAAAGCAGTGTGGCTGCTCTCACGAACCCACTGGCGTCGGATACCTCAGTGTGGGGAAACTTTTCGGAACTTTGCAATACAAATACAATTTTTTTTGTATTAAACCTTTATTCCCAGAAACTATGGGCAGCAAGAAAAATCAAAAAAGAGAGGAGAGCAGAGTGTTACACGCCTGTAATCCCAGGAATTAGAGTCTTGAGGCAGGAGGATGGTGGGCTTGAGGCCAGCCTAGATTGCATAGCAAGACACCGTCTCAAAAGAAAGAAAAGGGGTTGGGGTGGCCCGAGAAACGGCTGAGCAGTTAAGAATGCATGCTGTTCTCGCAGAGGACCAGCGTTGGATTCTCAGGATGCACATCCATTAGGCGGCTCACAACCACCTAAATCAGCTCCAGTGACTCTGATGGCCTTCTGTGTTCTGTAGGCACCTATACAACACACATAATTAAAAATAAAATAAAAAAGCTTTATTTAAAAGGGGGAGCTGGAGAAATGGCTCAGCAATTATGAACACTTGCTGCTTTTGCAGAGGTGGACCCAACTTGAGTTCCCAGCAGCCACATTGGACAATTCACAGCAGCCAGTAACTCTAACTCCAGAGAGCTGGACGTCCTCTTCTAGCCCACAGGAGCACACACACACGAATAAAAATAAAATCTTCAGGACTGGAGAGTTGGCTTAGTGGTTAAGAGCACTTGTGTTTGCAAAGTACCCAGGTTCGATTCCCAGTCCCACATGGAGGCTCACCACCTCTTTGAGCACCAGCCTGTATGTGGTGCACAGACATACATGCAGGCAAAACACTCATACACATAAAATAATAAAAATTAAATTAAATTTTTTTTTTTAGAAGAGGAAAGAGCGGGCTGGTGTGCATATTCAGGCACCTCAAGGAGTGACGGTGTCTGCCGATAGACTGTTAGCAGCTGCCATCTGCTGAGAGTCAGGAGGTGTGTTTCGGATACCTGTGTCATCCCTCTCCTGTCGCTCCTCCTCCCTCTGCAGGTCCACATGAAGGATGTCATGTCAGCACTGTGGGTCTCAGGGCTGGACTCCAGCTACCTGCGGGAGCAGATGCTGAATGAGCCCTTGGTACGAGAAATCGTCAAAGAGTGCAGCAACATCCCGCTCAGCCAGCCGCAGCAGGGGGAGGCCATGCTGGCCAGCTTCAAGCCGAGGGGCTACTCAGAGTGCATAGTGACCATTGGAGGGGAGGAAAGAGTGTGAGTGTGGCAGGGGCCTTGGGAGAGAGGTGTGGGGGGGTTACAACACACAAAAAATGCAGGGTAATATTCTGGGCCAAAATGTGACAGTAATTGGCTTTCTGAGACGGTTAACCATGTGTCAACCTCTGACATTGACAGTGGGGTTCTACTGTGAACAAAAGTATAAAATATCAATTGTGTATTTCCTTAGTTCACGGAAACCCACGGCCGCCATGCGATGTATGTGCCCTCTCTACGACCCTAATCGGCAGCTGTGGATCGAACTGGCCCCTCTGAGCATGCCCAGAATTAACCATGGCGTTCTCTCAGCAGGTATGCTCCGCTTAGCTCTAGCAGAGCCCTGACCAAGGAGTATGTCGTTTCAGGCTTATACAGATACTCAGACGCAATTTTGCCCAGTGTGCTGACACACACCTTTAATCCCAGAACTTGGGAGACAGAGGCAGGAGGATCTCTGAGTCTGAGACCAGCCAGGTCTACCTAACAAATTTAGGTCAGTAGGGATATGTAGTTACATACTGTCTCAAAAAAAAAAAAAAAGATAGGGGTGTGGCTCTACAGTAGTGTGGCCGGGCTTTGGGCTCCATCACCACATGGTGTGGTGACATGAGTTCCAGGGATCAAACTCAGGTTATCAGCCTTTGCAGCAAGCTCTTTTACCTGCTAAGCCATTTCGTCTGCCCTTTTTCTTCTTCATCCATTTGTCCTCCTGCCTGTGTTGCCTCTGCTCTTTAAAGTCTTGCCAAGCATGTCAGACCTTTCTCCTCCATCCTCTGCTTGCTCAGGTCGGCTTCTGGCTTTTGTCTCTCTGTTGCTGGGTTAATGGTGGCTTTTAATTTATCTTCTGTGACTTTTCAGCTTTGAGAATCTATTGGTCCATCCATGGGGCTTTTCTGTTTCTGTTTCTCTGTGAATCTTTGTTCAGTGTGCACTCCTTCGGTAGTTACGTTTTCCGGGGTTGTGGCAAGGGCTGCTGCTTTGCCTTCTCTGGTTACCCAGTCGAGTCTTGGCAACCCCGTTGCCAGTGATTGCTTCTGCTCTCGCTCCATGGGACCATGTTTCTTCATGTGCTTAGAGCTTTGCTGGGTGCTCTTATTCACAGGAATAATTAATGCCTTGCAACATGTCAGGTGGTCTGGGCTTGGATGAAAGGGCTCTCTTCCTTCAGTAGAGGCTTGACATTTGTTTCCGACAGTCGCAGGAAAATACTGTGTTTCCAGAATTGAGTTCAAGCTTGAAACTTTCTAGACAAGCAGGAGGTTTAAATCAGTCAAGCTGGACAAGGTGGGAAAAGGCACTGCCGCCACCGAGGACCTGAGTTCAGTCCTGGGGCTCACACAGTGGAGGGAAGAAAGAACTCCTACAAGCTGTTCTCTGACCTTTGTGTGTGATCTGTGGCATGTGCACATGCATGTACATAATACACACATACATACACACACACACTTGAAATTGTTTTAATTTTAATTTTTTTGAGAATGCCATTCATGAGTACATTATATTTATACCATTCCTATCCTTTCCTCTGCTGACGCCAACTCTTCTGTGTCCCACCATGACCCCATCTCAAATTAATGACCTCTTTTGCAAAATATATATGTGCATACATATACACACACACGTATACATATGTGTGTGTATGTGTGTGTGTAATCTCCTAAGTCAGTGTTGTCTGTATGTACATGTGTCTAGGGTTAACCATTTAGGATTGGGAAACCTATCAGACTCATCCCCAAAGAAAGCTGATTCCCCTTTAGTGGTCATTGGCTGCCTCTAGAGCTTCATCTAGAAGCACGTGGAGCCTTATGAGATTTCCCCCACTGTGTTGGCTGTGGACGGTTGTGGTCTTGTGCAGGCGACCCAGCTGTTGAGAATTCGCTGGTGTAGCTTCTCTTCCTGTCTAGAAGACACTATCTTGCAGCAGATGTCCTGGCCCATCTGTCCCCACCCTCTCTTCCATGATGTCCCCTGAGCCTTAGATGCAGGGCTTGTGTTGTGATGTCCCAGTTAGGTCGGGTCCCCATGGTCATTTCCTTCCTGCAGTCTGGCCAGGTGTACTCGCTGCGCTAACCTCCAGACAGCAGCCTCTGTGACGAGGCTGAGAGCCACACTCAGAAACAGAGTGTGTACGGTGCCAAATGTAATTTTTTTTTAGGGTTTGGGTATAGTTTATTCAGTGGGTTATGGAGGGAAAGGGAAAGGGGGAAGAGGAGAGACAGGCAGAGAGAGAGAGAGAGAAAGAGAAACAGAGAGAAGAGGGGGCAGGAGAAGAGAGGAGAAGCTACCTTTTCGGAGACGGAAAAAAAAGTGTCAAATGTAATTTTAAAAAAGAAAGTTGAGCCAGGTGGTGGTGGCACACACCTTTAATCCCAGCACTCGGGAGGCAGAGGCAGGTGGATCTCTGTGAGTTCGAGGCCAGCCTGGTCTACAGAGCGAGTTCCAGGACATCCAGAGCTACACAGAGAAACCCTGTGTTGAAAAACACAAACAAACAAATAAAGACAGAATTGAGTAAAGTAGAATGGCCAGAGTGACTTAGAAGTTTGGATCGGTCACCAAGGAACAAGAAGACTGTCAGGGGTGGGGAGGGGAGCTCTAAATGCACCATAGCACTTGCTGAAGGTCCTGTGTGTCTCCTGTGCTTTCTTCAGAAGGATTTTTGTTTGTGTTCGGGGGCCAAGATGAAAATAAGCAGACACTGAGCTCGGGAGAGAAGTACGACCCAGACGCCAACACGTGGACTGCTCTCCCGCCCATGAATGAGGTATGGTGCGGTTTCTCTCCGAGGTGTTTCTTTTCTCCGTGGCACTTTTATTGGTGTGGGTTCTAGTGTATGAAAAGAAGAAGCAGTCTGGCTTCCCCCTGCCTGGAGCCCTGCTTTCCCTCACTGCCTCTCCTGCCTTTTCCTTCCCCGCCGCCTTGTGACCTGCTGCCTAGCACCACCTCCCTATTGCTTGCCCCAGTCTCCTTCCTCCCTTGTTCCCCACCTCTGCACACGCTGCTTTTATGTGTCCCTACAGAGACTCCACAAGCCAGGAAGTTGTTATGTTCTGTTTGGGCTGCGGGCGAATGATAAGCACCTCTGGCTTCTGTAGTTCCTGATACTCTGGCATGCCCTGTTCCCAACTAGGGCCAATCCTGGCCACCGATAGTCCAGAGTACCTGGCTTTTGTCATCTGTCACAGTCTCCTCGGAAACCTGCCTGCCCATAAGTGCTCAGAATCAATGCCACGGATTCAGTTATCCTGGGAGGCAGGCGTTCTTCTGAGTTCTGTAGGTTAAGCACAGAATCTCTGAGCCTGCATCTTTGGATCTGAGGAATGACTGGCTCTGTCTGTTGTGCTGAGGAAGCCACAAATAATAGTTCAAAGGAGAAACGGTATAAAAGGCTCTTCTCTGCTGGGATGCTGGAATAAGATAGTGCCTGTGACATTTAGCAAACGTTGAAAATCCACTTTCTCCTACAAAGGTTTGTGATATCTTTCTAGGCAAGACACAACTTTGGGATCGTGGAGATAGATGGGATGCTGTACATCCTTGGCGGGGAGGATGGTGACCGGGAGTTGATTTCCATGGAGTGTTACGATATTTATTCAAAGACCTGGACAAAGCAACCTGACTTGACCATGGTTAGAAAGGTGAGTGTAATGGGCTGTGGCAGCTGGCGTCTTTACAAGCTGACTTCAAAGTCAGTGTCTCTTCCTGGGCTTAGTTGTTGCAGTGGGAAGGCTCATACCCAGGGACTCACAAGTGCTCTTCTGCCAAGCAAAGTCCCCAGCACATGTCTACATTCTTAAGTATGCCTTTGAACAACACCGAGAGGACCAAGGCTCGAGAATTCTAGACAGATCTCTGCTGGCAGCTTGCCTTCGTGTCAGCAGTCCCACGTCCCAGGTGGAAGGAGCCCGTGCGAGTGTTAGTCTGCCTCCAAGCAGCAGTGCCGGCTTGCAGGGTCTGTGGAAATACCTTGTGGATAGCCCGACCTCTCCCGCATTCCTCATGTCCTCTACAAGTAAAAAACTGCAGTGGCTTCCTCCCGTGAGCCTCCCTCACTTAGACTCAGGTCACAGACAGAGCTGTCTATCAAGCCATCTGGCTACAATTCTGGTGGGTCATGGATATCCTGTCTTCTCTTATTGTGTACCCGTCCAATGAGACCATTGTGACAGCAATTGAGCAGCTTATTGTTCCAAGAATCTTAACTCTTGGGAACTCAAATACTGGTGAGAGGAGACGGATGCTGGAAAGCCCCTTCTACGCCCATCGCAGCCAGTGTGGTGCGGATGGAACTTGTGGCTTGTGCACACCAGGCAGTGCTGTGCCACCGCCTCCATCCCAGTTTCCAAAGCTCTTGTGAAAAGTTAGATTATGGGGACATCAAGACGGCTCAGGGGGTAAAGGTGCTTGTTGCCAAGCTCGATGACCAGGGTTCAAGTACCAGAATCCACATGGTGGAAGTAGAGAGCCAGGTCAAAAAAAATATTTTATAAGATTAGGGGCTGGGGCCCAGTTTAGTGGCAGAACACCAGCCCAGCATGGCCACACAAAAAGTAAAGTATAGTTACTGCTTCTTGGCTGAAGATGGATGAAGACTCCTTTTCTGGGGATTTTCAGTACGTGTCTCCAGCTCTCTCCATCTCCAAAGCCCTGTGGGGTCATGCCAGGTCATTGTTTTGCTGTTAGGAGTCAGCACTGTCCTACGTATGTGACCATGCTCTCTGCGTCAGTTGCTGTCTGCTCATCCAGTTCCAATGACAAATGATACCTCTCCCTGCCATTGTTTTTTTTTTCTTTCTTTCAGATTGGCTGCTATGCAGCTATGAAAAAGAAAATCTATGCCATGGGTGGAGGATCATATGGAAAACTGTTTGAGTCTGTGGAGTGTTACGATCCACGGACCCAGCAGTGGACTGCCATATGTCCACTGAAAGAGAGGAGGTGAGGCAGAGTGTGTGTGCCACTGTTGATGCAGCCGAGGCCTCAGAGTACGGCATCTCCTGAAACAGAAGGCCCATGTGCCGTTACAACAAGCCATAGAGACTGGGAAGGTAGCTCAGTGTTAGAGTGTGTGGTGTGCTGCACAGTGTAGGGACCAGAGTTCAGATCCCCAGAACCTGACTAAGTGCCAGGCAGGCAGTCCCGGCACTGGAAAGGCAGAGACAAGGGTTCCTAAGAAAGTTGGCTTGCTAGACAAGCCCATCTAACCCAAGTTAGCAAACTCTGGGTTCAGTTAAGAGATCTTGCCTTAATGAATAGGGAATCCAGAAATTACTACTGATGTCATCCTTAGGGCCTCCACATGTGCACACATGTGTGCCTAAACACATGAAGGCAAAAGCAATTGGGTTGGGCATGGTGGCACCTGCCTGTCATCCCAGCACTTGGGAGACTGCTGAGGCAAGAGGATTGCTGTGAGTTCAAGGCTGGTATGGTCTACATAATGAGTTCCAGCCTACCCTGAGTACATAATGGGACCCTGTCTAAAGAGACCAACAGACAGAACGAGCAGTAGAGGACTTAGGGCTGAGGTCCTGAGCTCTAAGCCTGCACCTGTGTCTGTGGCCCTACAGGTTTGGAGCAGTGGCCTGCGGTGTTGCCATGGAGCTGTATGTATTCGGAGGTGTCAGAAGTCGAGAGGACATCCAGGGCAGTGAGATGGTCACCTGCAAGTCGGAGTTCTATCACGACGAGTTTAAGAGGTAAGCAGTGTTGAGGGTTCCATCTGAGTTCTCTCTCTCCGAGAATTGGACAGTCTCAAAGCCCTCATATCTGTCCTTGCCCTCAGTGCTTTCAGAGATGTGTCTCAGCTTTGATTTCTAGTAACTTCTCTGAATTCTCTGTTTAGGGAGTATGTTCAGTGCATACTAGATATTTTTTCAGTGACTTCAGAAGTTGAGGAGTGCCTTAGTTGCTTTTCTATTGCAGTAATAAGACATGATGACCAAGGCAGCTTATAAAAGTACATTTAGGGCTTGGGAGATGACCCAATGGTTAAGAGCACTGGTTGCTCTTCCAGAGGACCTGGGTTCAATTCCCAGCACCCACATGGCAGCTCACAACTGTCTATGACTCCAGTTCCAGGGAATTTGACATCCTCATACAGACATACATGCAGGCAAAAACACAAATGAACATGAAATAAAAATAATAAATAATTTAAAAAAAGATTTCTTAAAAAAAAAAACTCCTTTAATCCCAGCACTCTGGAGGCAGAGGCAGGTGGATCTCTGAGTTCAAGGCCAGCCTGGTCTACAAGAGCTAGTTCCAGGATAGGCTCTAAAACTACAGTGAAACCCTGTCTCGAAACCCCCCCCCCAAAAAAAAGTGCATTTAATTGGGCTTACAGTTTCAGAGGGCTAGCATTCATGGTGGGGAAAAACGTGCCTGGCAGTAGAAACAGCTGAAGCTCACATCTTGATCTGAAAATTGGAAGCAGAGAGAGAGCAGTGGAAATGGCCAGAGTCTTTTAAAGCCAAAAATTCCACCCCCAGTGACGCACCTCCTCCATCAAGGCCACACCTTCTGATCCTTCCCAAACAGTTCTGCCAACTGGGGATCGGGTATTCAAATATATGAGTGTATGGGGGCCATTCTCATTCAAACCACCACAGTAACTTAAAGAAACACCATGGAACCTGGAACTTAGCACACATTTGACATTTAGTAGTTTATAATTGGTCACTAGGTTTTAGGGTAAAGGTTTGACCCATTAATATTTGTGGCATATATATGTGCATGTGTGATTATTATTATTGTATTATACACATTATTATTATTTTGAGACAAGATCTCTCTATGTAGGCCACGCTGTCCTGGAACTCACTGTATTGACCATGCTGACATCAAAACTGAGAGACCTGCCTACTTCTGCCTCCCAAGTGCTAGGGTTACAGGCATGCACCATCACACCTGTCCATAGATAGTCTTTCATGACAGAGCCTTCACCTGCTTTTTCTGCTGCTGTCTACCCATAGGCTCCACACTAAATCCTTGGCTAGCTCAATTCCAGGCTGCTTCTGCCTGAAATGCCCCTTGTTGTTCATCTAGTTAACTTGGTCCTTTTCAAAACTACATGTAACTGCTATTCCCCAGAGAAAGCTCAGTACACTCATCAGTCCCTGAGTCCCTGCTCCCATACACTCTGCACATCTCCCTGACTTTATAACCATGAGCTGTGAATGTATACAGGGTAAGGTTCCATGTGGCCAATCCATATTATCCTCCAGCATCAAACCTGGCTGGTGTCTGAAATAATACAACACCAACAGGCCAGAAACGTGTTTCAGCAGATAAAGGCGCTTGCCATCAAGCCTGATGACCCGAATTCAATTGCCAGGATCCCCAAGAAAGAGAAAACTGATTCCCACAAGTTGTCCTCTGACTTCCACACGGCTTGTCAGTCTTGTCTGTCCGTTCTCTGCCCCCTACACATAAAGTAAATGAATAAATGTAAAAAGAAAAATCTTTTTTGTTGGGGGAGAGGGGTGATCCTCTGTGTAACAGCCCTGGCTGTCCTCAAACTCACAGAGATCACCTGCCTCTGCCTCCCGAGTGCTGGGATTAAAGGAGCGTCACCATGTCCAGCTTAAGAAAAACATTTTTAAAATGCCTGGCAGGCCATGGCATGCTTCTGCGGTAGGTGCTGTCCCCTCCTCTCACACACGTTCCCCTCATAAGCACGAGGCAGTGTTCTCACTGCAGTGACCGGTTCAGATCCCCACAGAAGGTCATGGCTGATCTTACGTGCTTCGGTCATATTCATGTTTCCAGTGGGGGAAACCAAAGATAAATGTTATCTCCTTTCCTGCCTTTGAGATTGGGTGAATAATGAGCAGACACCAGGCGTTAGACACGCATATAAATGTTGCCCAGTCTGCCACACGCTCTCCATCCAGGATATTTTCAGAGATGCTTTTGCTTCCCGTTAGTCGAGGTAGACTGTCAGGGGAATTTACTGGACAGAAAATGAAGCCGTTTAGACGGTATTTGCTCTGGGGGGGTGGGGGGAGGGTTGGGCAGAGGATATCAGCGGCTTGCCACATTTCTTCTTTGATACGCTACTATGGGGGCTGGTTGCCGCAGTAGGAAATAGTGTATTAATCTCTCACCCAGATGAGTGTGAGACAGTCTGTCCTGCTTGATTAACAGGCAGTAGCAGCATGTTTGGCTTTGGATAAACACTGACACAAACCTCTTTTCATGACGACTGACTCAGTGTGTAGTCACTGTGAGCTGCAACTTGTCTGAAGTCGTTTGCTTACGTTCTTTATTCATTTTGTCTGTTGCCTTGGGTGGAACTCAAATCTGACTGTAAAGCTTCCTGGCTGTCCCGGGACATGCTGCCTTCTAGAACCTTGACGTTCCTGCCAGTCACCCACAGCATCTTTGCTGTTGGTAAACTTGACTACCTGCTCTTAGTACAAAACTGCGGCCCATGAGCAGAAGTAGTGCTCCTTGTTTCCATTTGGTCTCCCTTCCTTTCTTCCTTTTTTTTTCCTTTTTCTTTTTTATCTTCTTTCTTGAAGGTCTCACTCTGTAGCCCTGACTGACCTGGAACTCTGTGTAATCCAGGCTTGCCTTGAATTCACAGAGATCTGCCTGCCTCTGCCTCCATACCTGGCTTTAAATTTATTTTTTATTATTTGTGTGTGTGTGTATGTGTGCGCGCGCATATGCACACACTCAGGAAGGTCAGAAGAGGGTGTGAGATCCCCAGGAGTTGGAGTTACGAGCACCAGATGTGGGTGCTGGGAACTGAACTCAGGTCTTCTGAAAGAGCAGTCAGCACTTCTGACCACTCACTGTCCAGCTCCCCAGCCCCATGCCTGTGTTTAGAAGGGGGTGGGGGAGAAGTGGGTCAGCTGGGAAAGTACTCGCCGCTCAAACATGTGGATCTCATTCTATCCCCAGCACCCACATGAAAGCCAGGTCTGACATCGTCCTACACATATGTGCAAGTGCACCATCACATACAAATACATCCACATCCACACAAAAAATAAAGAAAACCCTTTGTCTTAATTAGGGTTTCTATTGCTGTGAAGAGACACCGTGACCACAGCAACTCTTAGAAAGAAAACGTTTAATCTAAGGGGCTCACTTATAGTTCAGAGGGTCAGTCCATTATCGTAGTGAGACACAGTGCTGGAGCTGAGAGTCCTACATCTTGCAGGCAGTAGGAAGTGTGTGAGACACTGGGCATGGCTTGAGCATATATGAGACCTCAAAGCCCACCTCCAGAGTGACACACTCCCTCCAACACGGCCACACCTACTCCAACAAAGCCACACCTCCTGATTGTGCCACCCCCTTTTGGGGGGGCCATTTGCTTTCAAACACCAACCCTTCATCCTAAAATATTTTTTTCACCAGGCTGTGGTGGTGCACACCTTGAACCCCAGCACTCGGGAGGCAGAGGCAGGCAGATCTCTGTGAGTTTGAGGCTAGCCTGGTCTAAAGAGTGAGTTCCAGGACAGTCAGGGCTGTTACACAGAAAAACCGTGTCTCATGGGGGGAAAACTTTTTTCAAATAAAATACATACATCTCCAGCCTTGTGTTCCCAGGCTCCCCAGTGTTAGTTTATAAACAGAAAGCAGCTGCTAAGACCCCGTCAGTGACGTGCAGGACGTTTGCACATTTGTGAAACACTGAGCATGAGCAACACCAGATGCTGCACAGCCTCTGCCGGGCGCCTCTGCTCCTCTCTGAGGCTCAGACACAGCCCTGTCCCATGTCACATGTGAGGACACCAGAGCACAGAGAGGTGAGCATGCAGCAGACCTGGAACCCGAGCACCCTACTGGCCTGACTCTGTTCCCATAAATCCTGGCAGAAAATAGCACCCAGCCGCGGGGCAGCATTCCCGGGTATGCTCTCCTCGCAGCCATGGGAGCTGCTGCCAGATGTGTGGTCTCTGTTAGCGTGGAGCCCATTCAATTGTAAGGAGTCTCTTGTCTTTCCTGTCTTTGTTCCCTATTTTTAAGTTAAAACTTTCCTGGGAAAATGCCATATCTTACTATTTTCTATGGTTTCTGAATTTAAATAAATAAATAAGGCCACAAGTTACTCCTGAGTCGTGGTAATGACACATGACACCCAGAGAGCAGGGACTTCTCTATCTGGACGGTCCTGTGTCCCTGTGGTATTTGTGTCTCTGCCCTCTTCCCAGTTGTTCCCACACTCTGACAGGGGCCTCCCAGTTCTCTCACTCGCATTCCACTGCCACATTTTACCTTTCACCTTGACGGGGGTCTCTTGGGCACCCACCTTCTCCCCGGCTTCCCCCGCCATGGACTCTTCCTCGCCCCAGAGCAGTGTGTACATGCATTCCCCTCCCCAGGCTTCTGCAAGGGGAAGCAGACACTGCTGTCCTCTGAGTGCCCTGCTGAGTGTCCTCTCTGTCCTGAGTCCTGTCCTTCCACTCCCGCCTGAGTTTCCTGCCTTGACGCATGGTCCTGTGCTAACTTTGGAGTTGTGTTGCCAATGCCACCCTTTCATCTTCGAGTGTACAATAGAATAGGGATGCTTGACACCTGGGCAGATGCTAGTGACCCTTGGGCAGGGGGTCATGTGGCAGGAAGGACTAACTCAATCCCTGGATTTCTTCTGCCCTTTAAAGACAAGAAACCCACTGTCCAAGAGGAACTGGTAGAAAAAAACACAGGCATGTGAAACCTGTCCTTCCATTCAGTTCCCTTAGAAAAGGTAGAAAGGGCTGGGCACGGTGGAATACACTGTAATCTTAGTACCTAAAAGGCTGAAACAGGAGAAGTTTTTGTTTAAGCTAACATGGATACATACTGCAAACTTAGGAGGGAGAGTGGGGGAAGAAAACTGTGTGCAGTGTCCCCAGCTCTGCTGGGTGACTGGGCTGATCGCCATTGCTGTCCAGATGTGGTGTGTCTTGGGCAGGCCGTGTCTTCCCATCCCATCCTTGCTCTGCAGCTGCGAGCTAGCTGATGCTTCCTCTTCATCCTGTTTGCAAGGCTCAACAGAGAAGTTTCTCTGTCTTGGTCTTAGAAGGCCAGGCCAGCAGTTAACCTGCGCAGTGTGGTCTCAGGGCTGACTCAGCCATGTATGAAAATTGGTCATCCTGACATTCTGCAGAAAACCACACTGCCTGCCTTTGCTGAACATGTCATTGCGTTTGCACTTACTGGTTGGAAAGAAGGGAGCTCTTCATCTGCCTCAGTAAGACTTGTGGGGTAGTGAGTAGGGAGTGAACCCTGCCCTTTTGTTTGTTTCTTTTTTTTTTTTTCCCCCAGACAGGGCTTCCCAGTAGCTATGGAGCCAGTCCTGGAACTCACTCTGTAGACCAGGCTGGCCTTGAACTCAGAGATCTGCCTGTCTCTGCCTCCCAAGTGCTGAGACCACCGCCCTACGTGAACCCTGCTCCTGACCTCATCACTTTCAGTCACGGTCCAGCCTGGGGGCAGAAACCACACTGTAATCCAAACAGAGAAAATGTAATAATGTCTATAATTAATTGACCAGCAATGACAAGGGAGGAGAAGGACTCTGAGAAGGCATTGGGCTGGGAGATGGCTCAGTAGGTAGATGCTTAACATTTGTGAGGCCAAAGTCCATATTCTTAGCCCCAGCAAACCAACTGATCATAGACTGGGGATTTGGCTCAGAAGGGAGCATGGTGGAGCCCTGGGGCCCATCCTTTGTACCCCATAACTAGGCCTGTTATCCAGAACTCATGAGGTGGACGGATCAGAAGGCCGTCCTTGGCAGCTTAGCATGTTGGAGACCAGCCGGGGCCTTGTCTCAGAGAAAGGGAAAGGAAGAGGGAAGGTGAGATAGGAGAGGGGGAGGGAAATGTGGTGGTGGCTTACCTTTATTCTATAATCTCGGGCAAATAATCTTGTTTCCTTGTTTCTTGGAATTCAAAATAAGGAAGCTGTTTCCTAACAGCCAGGGAAGAGTTCATTGAAGTCGAAGTGGGATGTTGCTATGTTGGTATGACATCAGAGTTCACTCATTTGCTACACAGGCTCTTTTGCTGCTGTGCAGAGTGGAGAGGCCAAAGTGTCCACTGAACTGTATGCGCCATCCTCAACAGTGAGGCCTCAAGGCTGCTTAGGCGGTGGCTATGATTTGGCATGCGTGTAAACTATTAGTGGGAAATAGGTCACGGTTTCCTGAGTGAACGTTACTGCATGGCAAAGCCTAGATTTTATCTATCTTATATGAAGGTCAGAGAGCAACCTTTGCAGGAGTTGGTTCTACAATGTGGATCCCAAGGATCAAACTAAGGCACCAGGCTGATGGTGTGCGACGGGACTGAGGCCCGCCCACTCCTCCTCTCTCACTACAGGCTGAGCAGCAAACTGAACTGTTTGCAATAATTTTTATATTTATTTCTGTTTATGAGTGTTTTGCCTATATTATATGTACACCATGTGTGTGCCTGTGGAGGTCAGGAGAGGGCATCAGATTCCCTAGAAATGGAGTTTCAGATGGCTGTGAGCCACCATGTGGGTGCTAGAAACTGAATTGAATCCTCTGTAAAAGCAACAAATGCTTTAAACCCGTGAGCCATCTCTCCAGCCCCTGCAGCCATATAGGCCTCTAGAAAAGTCTCATAAAGTCAGGGTATTCCCATAAACCATCCGTTTGCCTTCTAATGCTAGTGTCCCCATTGACCAGAATCCGAGTGTCAGAGCTATACAGACTGCCTGCAACGTCACCTGCTCTCTGCCAACATGTCCCTTGCCTCAATTCAACCTGGATTGCAGTTGCCAACAGGTGCTGTGTTTCCTTGCTGCCCCTTAGCCTGTGATAGCCCCTGTCTTTCCTGACTTTGACACTTGAAGGTTAACCAGTTTTTTTTTTCTCCTAGAAAGCCTTTTTGAAAAGGGCTTATCTTATTTTTATATGTGTGTGTGTTCTCTAAAATCAGCAAATTTTTGCAAAAGAAGGTGCGTAAAAGTACCCAGTAAACGTGTGCCAAAATCCCCAGCACAGTTAGACTTAAGGGAATTCTTGCTGTTATAGTGGTTCAGTCTTCAAAGGACTGAGGACACCAAGACCCAGTGAGCATGAACAGCTGGGATTCCCATGCCTCGCTAACTAAAAAACAGAGCAGCATTGTATTTTGAGTAAGAGGGTTATTTTCTCATCACATGGCACATGCCCTTTCTGTAGAATCCAGCCGTTCTGGAAGTCCACCAAAAGCAGAAGCAAACAAGGCTCAGGCTCACCTAATGTCCCCAACAGTTGTCGTTACAGCAGCCCAAGCCAGAAGGCATCCAGATGAGTGCTAGCAAGTATGCTAGAACTTTAACACTAAGCACATCCCTGGGCTGGAGAGATGCTCAGTGGTTAAGACCACTTGTTGCTCTTGCAAAGGGCTGGGATTCAGTTCCCAGCACCCACATCAGAGGAGCTCACAGTTGCCTGTAACTGCAGTTCCAGGGGGTTTGACTTTGTCTTCTGCCTTCCATGGGCACTGCACTCATATGCACACACCTACACACAGACATACACACACAATTAAAAATTTAAATGGGGGGAAGCAATAGTATGTGAGTGAGTAAGCCACACATGAATGAGCCCAGCAGCTGCAGTGCTCGGCAGAGGCAGTCCTACTCTGTGGCAGTCAATATGTCGGAGCCTTTGTTGTCTGTCTCGACAATAACCACGGCCAAGGTTCTTGCAAGTGGAGTGGGGGTCGAGTGGCAGTGCACAGTGTGCTGATGGCTTGTCAAGTTGCACTGTCTCCATTTGTCTTCCTAAGCATGCCATTTGTTCTTTTGATTTCCTGAGTTGTGTCTGTTGGGCCTTGCTTCCAGGTGGATCTATCTTAACGATCAGAACCTATGCATTCCTGCCAGTTCATCCTTTGTGTATGGCGCTGTCCCCATAGGAGCCAGTATTTATGTTATCGGAGACCTTGACACAGGTGAGAAAGCTGCAGGGGTTTCTCGGGAGCTGCGTCCAGGGGCTCAGGTGCACCAGCTCAGCTCTGCTCCCTCTCTGGGTCTAGGTACCAACTATGACTACGTGCGTGAGTTTAAGAGAAGCACGGGCACCTGGCACCACACGAAGCCACTCCTGCCATCCGACCTTCGGCGCACAGGCTGTGCAGCTTTGCGCATAGCCAACTGCAAGCTCTTCCGCCTGCAGCTACAGCAAGGCTTGTTCCGCATCCGGGTCCATTCCCCTTGAAGAGGAAGAGGAGCCAAAAGTGAGATCCTGCCCCAAGTGCATCACGTGGCTGGTCGTCAGCAAGCGCAGAGAAGCAGCTCCATCTTGCTGTGTGCTGGGCATCAGTATGGTTACTCTTCGGTGGTTTTTTAATGCTTAGAAACTTGGGCTTCTGCTCTTGTTTGGAGACCATGTAACTGTTGAAAAACTACCCAGGAGGAATCAGTTCCTCCAGCCCGATGCGTCTGTAAACCGTGGAGGCTAGTGAATGTCAAAAGGAGGGAGTGGGGGGTTGGTGTCATGTGAAATATCAAAGTTAAAGCCCTAAGGTGCATATTCCCGGAAGGGAACTCTTACCTAACTGACTGTGTCCCAGTGTGTGTGGCTGTGGTAGATAAACAGCAGAACCCATATATGCAAGCCAACATACCCAGCACACAGGGCTGTCCTTGTATGGTGTGGAGGGGCATAATGCTAGCCACACTCAGTAAATTGAGGTTTGTGCCAGTTAGTTCCCATTTATTACTAGTGCTCTGTCTTAAGATTCTTTAAGAACTATATTCTGATGAATTGAGAATAAGATAAAACTCCTCTCTGACAACAATCTGTCTTAGTGAAGATTCAGTCGCCCAAGAACCTCAAGTCCACAGCCCCGTATGAGCTTAAAGGAATCGCTCGCTATAAAAGACCCCGCGTTCTGAGAGAGTTCTGGGGGCACTGCGAGCTCGGGAGGGAGCGTGTGCCATTCTTTCTACCTGGAAAAGCAAACTCCAGGCTGTTAGCGCAGAGGAGACTTCCGAGTCGGGCAAATGACAGAGGTCTGCTGCAACTAACAATAATGAAACACTAAAAACACAAAAAAGCTGTCCAGGTGATGTCCATAGGGATCAAACCTTCATCTAACCTGTTGGAAAGCACACGAAGTCCTGTTTACTGCTGCTTAGACATTACAAACTTATCTTCGAATGCAGGTGTGTTTGGAATCTTGTCTTTGTAACAGGCTGCCCCCAAAGCCGTTCTCTGGTAGTTTTAGATGACTTTCACTCCCAGTAATGTTTGGCTGGTAGAATAAACTACCTCAACTTAATTTCATTCTGTTCCCGCTAGTACCCTCTTCCTTCTTCCCTCCTTCCCCATCACTCATTGCCACTTCCACCCTCCTTCCCACTTCCCATTAGTAAAAAAAAGCCCAATCTTTAGTTGGTGGAATTTATCTTGTAAAATACTGTTTTCCATTCAGATTATGCCACCTTGGTGTGAAATCAGGGACTGGAGTGCACTCCATTACTTGATAGTGTGAGTCGTATGCAATATCAAACTTCTAGTCAACTTGATACAGAGTTCCTCATTTCTAATTGTTTTCTACAAGTTTCTTTCTCTTAGAGTATTGCTAGAAGAGGCAACATTGTATCTTAGTGATTGCTAAATGTATAAGTACATCCTTTGGTTATAAGTTGGAGAACAGGAATTTCTTCTAGAAACTTCCTACGTGAGATGTTTATATGCAATTAAAATGCATATGAAACATTAATCCTCTTTTCCCGCCTGTGTACCTGAAAAGGCATGGCCTCTCTGCAGGGATTTTCCTATACCTGTCTGCAGGGATTTCCTATACCTGTGATTGGCATTATAAAAAGCTGGGGAGAAGAACCCAGAGGGTGGGTGTAAAAAGGGTTGGGAGAGGCTTCCTAACTCAGCTGTGGCGAGAAGCAGTTTGGCAAGAGACGGTCTAAGTTTTTATCCTTTGCTCTAGGCCAGTTGTGCCACACATCCATGCCATCCGTCAGATTTATTGTCAGTCAGTGGATTATGTTGCATATTAGCCATGTTGCTTTCCATCAAGGAAGCCACAGCAGAAAGAGCACCTTCCGCTCTTCCTGAGATGGGAGCTTCAGAGGAGAGAAATTGCCAGAAGGGCTAGTTGACTTTGGTGAAATACCTGCATAGGACAGAGCCGTGACCTGCCAGAGCAGAGAGAAACTGGTGCAGGACAGCTGTGGTAACTGCTCTGTTTTGGGTTTTGTTTGTTGTGTTGTTGTTGTTTGTTTGTTTGTTTAAACTCCTGAAGTTTAAAATTCTCAGTCTGCTTCAGGCCTCTCCAAGGAGACAGTCACTAGTGCCTGTTGACTTGGTCAGTTCACTTAAAAAAGCAAACAAACAGGTTTTCAGTTCAGTTCTTTGACACTATGGCTGCAGAAATTAATGTTTTATAAAATAAATTTGCAACTTAATATGGGATGCAATAACAAAAGCTGCTAAGTGCCAAACTGTTATTTTTAGGTGTGTGTGTGTGTGTGTGTGTGTTTGTGAGAGAGAGAGAGAGAGACTATCCTGTTGAAAAGCGGGGCTGTATTTAATTTTACTATGATGATGTTTCACAGTCAACCGGACCTCTTGGTAACCACTCTCTTTTAGTGTCGAGCAGTAGCTTGTAGCCCCTGGTGTGCAGGTTGTGTTTCACTACTGCACCTGTGTCTTGGTCAAGTCTGCATGAGTGGTCCTTCCCGTCTCGGTAAGGCACTTTGACCGGGTAGTTGTTGCATTTGGCAACAGAGGCTAGATCTTAAAATCTGAAACACAAACATCTTGGGGGAAGTGCAATTTGTTTTCACTGGAATGTCTTAGGCTACAGTCCTGTAATCAAGACACCCTCCTAGGCTAGAGTCTAAAATATGTTTGTTTGTTTGTTTGTTTGTTTGTTTCTCTAACATATCTAAACATAGATTTTTCAAAGATTTAAGTGCTTACTTTAAAATGAAGTGTTTTTTATCTGAAGAGTGTTTATGTTCTGTGAGATGAGAAAGCGTGAGAGATGAGTGAATGTGCGTGTGTGCTGTGCCACATGACTTTACACGTCTGTCTGTATATGTTTACTTTTGAATCGTAGTCACAAGCTATCTATGCTACCATCTCCTGGTGCTTCAGATAAACCTTGAGTCTGTCGACCTTCAGTTACAGGGCTGTGTCAAACTCGTGCCGTGTGTAAATGTGGAACCTGTTTGTGGACAGTAGTCAATTTTACTAGCTTTGCATCTTTTTCTTAGCAGGAGCTAAAATGTGTATTTACCAGCTAGCAGTTGGTCCTAGGAAGGGCTGGTCTAAGGGACCGAGCGTACTATGCGGTTGCTCTGAGGAGTCATGGCTCTGGTTGGGCTTTCCACACCATACAGCAACCAAAAGCCTGCGGGGGCTGTGTCTGAATCTTGTTTGTGCTGGAGAGATGGTTCTGTTACATCTCACGGCTGCTGAGGCTACTCTGATCTCCGGTGGCTTGACAATGTCATTGTACCTTTATAAGTGGGGAGAGGGCACCCCTCAGAGGTGTCTCAGAAACACGGTCTCTTTATGGAAGTGGTGAAGGTAGGGCTGTCCTTGCCATGGTGCCTCAGATTCCCACAGGATGCCAGGCAGGTGTCTAGAGAAACAGCTAGTTCTCCTTGAGGGCTCCACTTGGTACTTCCTCCACAGTGCACTGTGCCAGGGGTCCCAGAAGTCCTCCAAGGAGTATGACAGGCACCACAGTGCTCTCTTATAGTAGGGAGGCTTTTCTGGTTACACAGTCCTCCTGTGGTCAGATGCTCTGGAAAGGGGTGAGGTGACTTTTACCGTGTGTACTTAGAGGCTTCAGAACTACCTGAGAAATGCCCACTGGAAGGGTAGAGCAAGGCTTCCTTCTTGTCGTCACTTCCCCTTAGCCAAGAGAGCACTGAGAAAGCCAGTGATTGGAGAGGGGTGACAGCGCCTGCCCTGGGTCACCCAGCAAATACGGAAGGCCTCCCAAGAATTGTGCTTGCGTTTCGGGGAACCTACAAGGAGGCAGAGGGGACACAGCCCTCCCTCTCTGCCTTGTAAAGTGACTGGAACTTGAGCAGGAACCCTATCTGTGTGAGTTGGCCCGGGGTTTGCAAGTAGGCATTGAGTCACAGCACCCTAGTCTTCAATGGGATGCTTTTCCCTAAGCAGAGAATGCGCTCTTCGATTCTGCTGGGCTTTAAATGAGAGGCTGTGTACATAGGTGAGCTGGCCTCAGAAATTCCAAATGCCTCGTGTACTACTCACACATGCCTGCGTCCCCAAGTGCTTCCGCAGGACGGTGCACCTGTGCCCAGAACACCCCATAATGCTCATCATGTTAATGTCAGGTTGACTGGCTGCATCTGACATGGGCTTAAAATCTTTTCCACGTCTGAGGTGGGTAGGGGTGCTCTCCTCTTCCTACAGTGAACATTCAAGTGTGCGCAGAAGCCAGGCCCTGGGGTTACCAAGGGTAGTCCAGCCAACTCAGCAAGAGCATGAGCTTCCTTGGCATGCAGATGTGTTTATTCCCAAGATATACATCGTTTGTAGTATGGTCTCAGCCCCCAGACCAACATTTTCTGGCTGGAGAAACTGGAAAACCTTTGCCTCTCCCTGTCAGTTGGCTGTTGAAAGTCTTGCACTTTCCTGAGTGTCTTCTGGAAGCAAGGCCTGGTTTATTCATAAAGACTAAAGCTTACATTTCATTGATTGTCCCTACTTAGTTGGAGGGGGTAATTTGGCAAGCCAAGGGGTCTTTCTGCCTTCTGAGTAATCCCCAAAGGCTCCTTCTAGCTCATTTGATGTACACATACAGTTCTGGGGTAGGGATGAGAGTGAGTTCATTGGCTCAGACAGTGGGTGTCTCCCTCTCGCAGTCAGTCTGTGAAGTCTGGGTGAGTTGAGGAGTAGGCTCTTCTGTGTATTCTGCAGGTATGAGCGGCTCTGCCTCCTGCCTGGTGAGCTCCCTTCCTCCTTTTGAGCATCTTAGCATTGTTCTTCTGTATACCTTAGACCCTGATGCTGAATTTCTTCGAGCTGCACCAGGGAAGTCTCCATAGCTTACTTTATGGCATTTCCTGTTGAATCGGATGGGAATACTTGCAGTCACTCCCATTCCTTGTGTTTCTAGGGGAAAAACAACCCTCTTGTCCGCTACCTCATGGTATGGCTTTGGATCTGTCCTGTAACAAACGCCCGGAAGCAAGCAGTGAGCAGCCCTGAGAAGGTCAATCCTCTCAGACGTATTTTCCATTTTCATACTTTTTTTTAATAGGCACTTTAAACCTGGAGGAGCAGGAATTCTTTAGGGGCTTCTGCAAGGTGACTACTTGAAACTCAACTTGAACTTGAAAGAGTCATTTAAAGGCGATGTTTTCTTGAAGCAGAGAATAGCATAGTCGCGCAGCAGCGCTGTGGAGTTTCTTTCCTTGTTAGGATCAGAGGAGAGTGTGTGTCTGCGATTTGACACGGTGTTTGGAACTTAGATGCTTGAGGCTGCTGTGATGTTTCTTGCAAGGTGCTGCTGATTCCTGGGAATTCCTCCTTTTGCTGGCTCACTACATTCTCTTCTTCCTTCAGTCCTGGTAGCACCAGATGTCAGAATGAAACAGATGTTTTCCAGGTTCACAATCAAGGTTGACCCAACTACCTTGAATCACGTTTTACTTAAAACCATGACTCATCTGGTTTGTCACACTCGTAGGGGACTCTCCTGCACTTCACCCTGCGCATCCCTTCTCCACACCCAGTAACAGGCTCTCACTGCCCCAGCCTCTGGTCTCTCCTGGTCTCCAGGTCAGAATGATGTCACTGAGGGAGCTCAGCAATTGAAGACAGTCTTCTAGGAGTTTGTTCTTATAGGAATGGCCACTTCTCAGGTCACAGTTGGACCTGGCCTACTAAAAAGGGGACCTGGGTAGTCAACAGAGGCCAGAAGGATGTTCCACTCCCCTCAGAGCCCAACCCTCTCCTCAGCTCATGCTCCCCTCAAGAGTACTGCACTCTCCTAAGTGCTCCCCTCAGAGCTCTCTCCCGGGGTTCCAGCCCTCCCTTCAGAGCCTGGTACATTTTAAAACCTCATGCAAGTGTAGTCCCCTAAGCCTTTAATCCCAGCACTCAGGAGGCAGAGGCAGGCAGATCTCTGTGAGTCTGAAGCCAGCCTGGTCTACAGAGTGAATTCTAGGACAGCCAGGACTACACAGAGAAACCCTATCCCGAAAGTCAAAAAACCAACAACAGTAAAACACCTCATGCAATCAGATGATTGAATGTGTATTCTGGTGCTTTCGGAGTTGGCCCAGAGACTACAAATGGCAAAGCTTCAGGTGGCAGCGTATGTGCCCAGGTGAGCAACAGGAGCCCATGGTTTCAACGAGCAGTTAGTTCCCAAGAGAGCAAATCCTCCCTTCCTGCTTAGGCCCCAGGTCTGTGGTTTTAGTTATTCCTAGGAAATTACCTGGGACTTGAACAGGCCCAGTGGTCAAGAGCACTGGAGTTGGAGAATCTGGGGTTGAAGACTTTTGCCACATATGTTCTGGTCTCAAGGCTTAGCTCAGTTTGCCTTTGGAGAGAGGGTGTTGACCTCCCTGGGTGGTAAAGAAAGGACGCCTGTGGAGCCTGAGTGGTGATTACACATAAGTTGTGGTGGCTATCATTGCGCATTCATCACTTCGTCTGTCCACACAGAGTACTGTGAGGCCCCGGGCCAGTAGGGGACTGCTTGGAGCTGAACATCCCTGGCCTCCTGCCATTGCTCACCCCTGTGTCTGCCACCACATTAGATACCAGTAAATGTCTGCTTATGCTTACAGAATGTCTTTCCTTCTGGCCACATGCCGCCTCCAGCTTTAATGGTTATTTTCAGGATAACCATGAATATCAGAAACACATCAACACGTGCTTGGAGTGTTCGAGAATTATGGTCAAGCCAGGTGTGCTGGTGCACACCTTTAGTGCAGCACTTGGGAGGCAGAGGCAGGTGGATCGCTGTGAATTTGAGAACAAGCACCAGAACAGTTAGGACTACATAGAAAAATCCTGTCTCAAAAAAAAAGAGAGAGAGAATATGGTCAGTCACCATCTTGAGAGCTTGCCTAATTGAGTCCTCTAAGATTCCTTAAACTCCTTTACCAAAGTGGAACTTTACTTTTCACCAGAATATCAAATTTATCATCTAGATTGACCAAACAAACTGGGTATTTTCTACATCTCTGATTACAGTCACAAACCTAAGCTTCTGCTTCTTTAACTTGGATGTCGTGTGTGGAAACTACTCCCCTGTTTCTGTGGTGAAGCCTCCAGCCTGGAGGATGTAGGCAAGCATGCAGTGTGAGGTACAGCAGCCTGGGACCCCCGAGCCCCTTAGCAGTGACCTTAGGCTCTGGCCTGATGCTAGGCTTACAAAGGAGGTATATATACTCCAGAACATTTCAGGCCAGTAGGCAGAATTACAGAATTTCATCACCTTGCTTATTTATTTAACTTATTTTTTTTCTTGAGTGTTTTGAGACAAGGTCTTAAGCCTCCTGCCTCTGCCTCCCAAGTGCTAGGATTATTCTTCTGTCATCTTTAGACCCATGAGGTAGAACAGCTTTGGGGTAGCAGGGTGCTTCCTGCAGTACCAACTGATGGCTTCTGTGTACACTACCAGGGCCCGCTGTGGGCAGGACAGTCGGTGTGATGCTCTGCCTAACATTCAGAGCTCCTGCAAGCCAGGGGTTCTGGGGAGCTGTTCATTTAGTAAAAAAAAAAAGGAACCCTTCAGAGGGTTGTGTGAAGCAGCCTTGTGTCCCTTCTACACTTGCCTCATGTCCTTCCCCTCCATTCCGCTCGTCATCACTTTGGTCCTTTGACTGTGGCCATTGGCCACCACACCATGGCAGTCCCTTCACCAGGGTGCTCATGGTCCAACTTTCTATAATAGTCTTTTATTTCCAGAGATTTCTTTAAGCCATAATGTCCACCAGAACCATGATTTTTGGTTGACACACATTTTGTTTTAAGCTCTTTGCTGCCTACTCTGCCTTCAGCTGGTAAATGACAGTCATGCCTCCCAAATTGGGCTGGCTGCCCTGGAAGGTGCTTGGTGAACTCAGCCAACTTTCCCTGGGAGCTGGCATGGTTCCTTGTTACCTCTTGTAAAGCATTTCTAGGGACCCCATTCTTATGTTCCTATTCTGTCTCCCCTCTGGTGGAAGCCTGCCATAGGACCCTCAGCCATTCACCTAGAAATGGGAACCCTGTGGTCACGAGGGAGCAGCCCCCAGCTCCCTTCCCCATCCTCTGTGTGCTGGGCTGTCTTACTGGCCCGATGGCCACCTAGATGCCGGAAGGAGTCTGAGAACAGGGTCCTTCCCACAGCCTGCGCAGTCACCTCTAGCAGTCTGCGGGCTTCTGTCCAGGAGAAGGACTGTCATCACACTCTCCTGCCACTTTCACACCTCTTTCTATTTGCTTGAATTGTGTCACAAAGAAGAAAGGAAAAGGTGGTTTCACAGGGACAGCATGATGACCTGAGTGTCATTCCCAGGGCACATGTGGTAGAGAAAGAGAACTGATTCCCACAGGTTGTCTTCTGGGCTACACACACACACACACATTAATAAGGAAATGTAAAAAGAAAATTAGAAAAAGGAAAAGGAAGGAGAGCTGTAACTCTCACTGCTCCCTGGACCACCGAGCATGGGATCAGCAGCCTAGCCAGGAGGCGTGCCTTCGGTCCCTGACCACACCTTTGTGCTGGCGCTCTCCTCCTGCCAGCCAGGCCCAGCAGCTTCCTGGGCCAGCACCCAGCATAGCCCAAACCCATCTCCAGCCTCAAGCAACTGGAGATGAACAGGAGCCTTTCACACCTGCCCTGAGGCCACCAAGGGCTCTCTCTGAGTCAGGGGCCAGCACCGGGCCACACACACTACCTCAGCATCTAGCCTCAGTCACAGCATCGTGTGGTCCCAGATTGTCCATTGAGATGTACTCAGAGCCTGGATGGCCTCTCCGAGGCTGTCTGACACCTCCCTCTGCACTGGGCCCTGCTCCCGAGAGCAGGCCAGGCTTCCATCTCCTCCCGTCTTGTTTAACTCTGACTTGAACGTCCCAAGCGGTGAATAGAGTCAGAAATGGGAATAGCTTGTTTGCACTGAGAAAGGGACCACTTTTTCATGTTCTCATCACAAGGGTATTTGCTTCAAAAGAAACTCAAGAAAATGTATGTAATGTTGATGGCCAGGGTAATGAGGATTGTGGTGGTCATGAATTGTAACTTAGAGTAGCCTCCTGTACTTGACTGTTAGTCTTTGTAAAAACAAAACAAAACAATAAGCCAGGTGGTGATGGAGCATGCTTTTAATCTTAGCACTTGGGAGGCAGAGGCAGGCGGATCTCTGTGATCTCTGGATCTCGAGGCCAGCCTGGTCTACAGAGCGAGTCCCAGGACAGCTAGGACTACACAGAGAAACCCTGTCTTGAAAAAAAAAAGAAAAAACAAACAAATAAATAAATAAAAAGTTTAAAAAGACAACAATAATAAACAGTGAAGGGCTGGCGAGATGGCCCAGTAGTTCAGAATGCTTGCCGCTGCTCTTCTGTGGACCTGAATCTGCCAGCACTCCTCACAGCTGCCTCTGACTCTAGCTCCAGGGGATCTGATACCCTCGCTGACCTCAACCGCTCACACAGACACACATAAATACAGGCAAATAAATAATAAGTAATGTGGAAACTGGTACCAGGGGGGATGTATCGTCAGATTTTAAAAGCACCTAAGCCCTCACCCTGTCTATCATGTAACACCTGCTTCTAGATGGCAGCTTAGGGTCCAGCTTCATCATGTAGAGGGCATCTAAATCCCATGGGCTGAAAAACTTTATGTTGGGAACTGTACCGAGTGGCCTTCAGTGGAAAAGAATAGAAAAGAAGCCAGGAGTGGTGCACACCTTTAATCCCAGCACTCAGGAGGCAGAGGCAGGCAGATCTCTGTGAGTTTGAGGCCAGCCTGGTCCACAGAGTGAGTTCCAGGCCAGCCAGGGCTACACAGAGAAAACCTGCTCAAAAAAACAAACAAAAACAACTAAACAAATAAATAGAAAAGAAAGCACAAACTGTATAGCAAAGCTTGCTTAGTTCAGTAGTCAGTGGCTTTTTCTGTCTATGGGGTCTTTCCATTTTTGAACCCGCTCAGAACCCGGCTGCCATCTGTCTTCCCTCTCCCCTAAACCTCATGTTAACAGTGGCATGGCGATACATGGCAGTACTTGCTTTGACCACGTTGTCCTATCTGTAAATTGTGATGGCCGTAAACAAAGATGGTGGCTTAGGAGGAAGTGCTGCGCATACTTCACAGTGGGTCCCATAGTTCTTGTCCACAGGGCCCCCACCCCCAGCCCGAAGAGCAGTGGCTCTCAACCTTCCTAATGCTGCGACCCCTTAATCCAGTTCTTCATGTTGTGGTGACCCCCAGCCGTAAAATTACTTCACTGACTTATTGCTCCTTCATGACTGTGATTTCTCTACCGTTATGAATCGGAATGTGAATGTCTGATACGCGACCCCCAGGTTGAGAACTGCCGCCATGGAGGTTGCCCAGCATTCAGTCCTCGTCAGTACCCAGACTGCAGACACAGCCCAGGCAGACCTCATCCCGCAGGGATGGGGCATTTGTTTCTATATGTGAATAAGGCCTGCCCACAACACATGATGAACATGGCAGTTTGTAGGTATCCCGTCACTGAGTGTCTATCTTCTGCCAGGACAGAAAACTACCAAGGAAACCGCGTTGAAAAGAGAGTGTAATTGAGTTAAATAAGACATTCTGTCTCCAGGCTCGGGGCCAGCCTTCCTGGGGCCCGGCTTCGGCAGAGTGGCCTGCCGTGTACTCCCTAGCCCTGTCAGTATTGTGTGGAGCACTGGTGTGCAGTGGTCACCCTTGCAAAGAGTGGGTTCCTAGCTCACTGCTGGTTTGTTCTCCGATGCTTCTGCCCTAAGAACAACTCCATAAAGACCATAGTCTGCCAGGTCTCAAAAACCCCCTCCCCAAATCCATCCTGCCAAAACAAGCCTGTCTCATTAACATCTCTGTGTTTCTTGGCATGGTACCTGTAGAACGGCTTTTCGTTTAAATCCTGCAGCTTTAACTGTCCGGTGAAGCTCCCAGGAAGACCACGCTCAGGTCAGGCCGAACTGAGTGTGGTAAAGCTGAGCGCTCGCCACACAGCGCTCTCACTGAAAACCGGTTGGGCATTTGCGATGGGCGCACACAAACGCAACACGAGTCACTCTCTGGAGAAGTGTAAAATATTTGAGGGGCCAGAAAGTTGCACCTTAAAAAACTGTCCAGATTTAGTAGGAGAGTAGAAAACCTTTGAACTTCCTTGCAATGTCCCTGTCTGCTGCCTCGTGGGCCAAATGTATCTGTTTGGTGGAGTGACTGATTTTCTATTGCTTTGCTGGTGTCTATAGCAAAGTCAGAAGTCTTTTTTTTTTTTTTTAATTTGTAACCTTTCTTACAAAGTTACTTTATGGTTTACAAGCAACACTGATGCAGAAGGATGTGGTAACTTTCTTAAATTAAGTAGTAGCACTTTGTTTACGGGGTTTGGATATTGTAGGTAACTGGGGTTGGGTCCCTCGTCCCCAGGACTCTACCTGTGTCCTGGGGAAATATTGCCATTGTGCTGTTCTCTTGTCCCAAGGATCAGTGAAAGTGTTTTATCTTTTTTACGTAGTTTGTATTGACTGGGTTTTATAATGGTAAGAAAACAGGACGTTGTATTTTGAGCTTGAAATTTGTGTATGGTCAAGTAGTTCTGTTTTATGTATTGGAAGTTCGTTTACAACTTGAACTATTTTCTAGAAGAGTGCTGAACAAAATGAATTGTCTTCAAGCTGTTTCATTAACCTAATAAAATAATTTGATGGGGAAGACATTTGAATCACTTTGTTTTTGCGTGTGTGTATGTGTGTACACATGTATGCAGAGGCCAGAGGTCAAACTTAGGTGTCTTTTGTCTTTAAGCACTTTCTGCCTTTTTATTTTATTAATTAATTAATTAATTTTGAGAGACTAAGTTTCATTGGTCTGGAATTCAGCGAGTCGGCTAAGCCGGCTGGCCAGTGTGTTCAGAATCCCTACAAGTGCATGCCACCGCACCCAGCATTTTTGGTTGGTTGGTTTGGGGTTCTTTTTTGTTTTTGTTGTTTTTCAAGACAGGGTTTCTGTTGGATTCAGGCATTATACTGGCCCATCACCTGGCAGGATGCACTCAGGCAGTACCCTGGCCTGTCCAGTATCCTATGGCTGCTACGTCACTAGTCACGATGTAGTCTATACACAGGTAGAAAAGGTCCCTTTAAGAGACAAACTCTGCCCATTCCTATTCTTCCCACTGTTCTACCCCCTCCTCTCTCTTCTCCCTCTCCCCCTCCCCCTCTCTCCTCTTTCTCTTCTCCCCCTCCTTTCCCCTTCTCTCAATAAGCTCCTCACCCAAGCTCTATATGGCCTGTTTGTCTGTCCCTCACCTGCCATGGGCTCTCACCCGCGCCAAAGTCCCTCTTTGCACAGAATCATTACATTGTTGTCGTGACTCAGATTCCCCACTATTCATGCCATTTGGTCAAGGCCAGAAAGCACCCAGATACAGAACATCCTGCTCCAAGGAACAGAAAATATAGATACTAAAAATACTGTGTGCAGTACCTGAAGGATGTAGGTTCTTTTGAATATACCTGATACACTCTTAGAGAGCTTGAAGTGAAGGCCTACAAACCAGGCCTGTGGAGGTGACCCTGGACTAGTGGCTTGAGTGAAGCACTTAAGTAAGATGTTCACAGAAGAGCAGCAGGAAGCGCCTGGGAAGGACGGAGACTATGTAGTGATGTAGCAGCCATAGGATCCTGGGCTGGCCAGGGTACTGCCTGAGTGCATCCTGCCAGGTGACAAGGGCCAGCATAATGCCTGAATCCTAATATTTTTTTCTGTGTAGCCTTGGCTGATCTGGAACTTACTCTGTAGACCAGGCTGGACTATAAACCATAGAGATCTGCCTGCCTCTGCCTCCCAGATGCTGGGCTCAAAGATGTACACCACCACTGCCCTGCTCGGCTTGTTTGTTTTAATGTCTGTCCTGAGGATCAAATGTAGGTCCTCATCCTTGCAAGGCAAAGCCCTTTTCCAACTAAGCCCGCTCCATAGCCCCTCGTTTTATTTTTTGGAGTCGATTCCGTGAGTCAGCATTGTAGACACAGCATGGACCAGACTTCAAAGGAGGCCTGCCTTTTGCCGTAGCTC
>PVIU01001728.1:186191-199378 GCA_004026605.1 Ondatra zibethicus
TTATACCAGCCTGCTGACCTCGTTCTAAGTGGGTGATGCCCACTCTGCTCCCCGCAGCCTAGGTGAGAGAGGAACTCACTGCCGAGTCAGTCAGGAGCTCAGGCTTCCTGGCACCTGCTGGGCGCTACCCACTGTTCCCTCCCTCTAAGAGAACAGGATGCCAGTCAGGCTGTGACCTGGACTTCTCTTACCTTGGAATCACCTGGGAAGTACCCACACTAGGGCTCCACCTGAGACCAATTAAATCAGACCTCCAGGCTGTCTCCCACGTGTCGGCGTTTTCTGACGAGTCCTGGGATGGGCATCCTACACTCACAGCTACTGAGCACCCTTGGTTTTTTGTTGTTGTTGTTTTGTTTTGTTTTTGAGATTTATCTGTGCCAGGCTCTGCAAACGTCATGCATACAAATATCAGTTCCTTGACTCTTCACGCCATCCTTCGACAGTTAGCACTGTCACCATGATCTTGGTTTTATAGTTAAGACCAAGCCAGAAGGTCACAAAGTCAATTGCCCAGTGCTAAGAGATAACAGCTGGGGACTGAATCCTTGCGTCTGAGTAGGCTTGTGCAAGCATGGAAAAAGAAAGAGATCTGGAAACCAGAGTGGACCACAAAACAAATATTATTCTAATGGAAAGGGCATGGGTTTGCTAGAGTTATCCCAAAGATGGAACTTGGGTCATCAATGCTTTACCCCTGGGCCATCTTCTCGGCTCAGAGGGACTTAGTTTTGAAGGATCCTGCGGAGAGGCTGTGTCTCTCAGTCAAGAACTAACCCTCTCATGGGTGCTCTACCACTGAGCCGCACCCCAAACCCCTGCTGGCTCTTTCTTTTCTCAGTGATTTACTTGTTTTTATTTTATGTTTTGCCTGCATGTATGTCTGTGTGCCTTGTGTATGTCTGCCTACCATGCGTATGTCTGGTACCCACAGAGGCCAGAAGAGGGCATTGCATCCCCTAGAATGCAGTTACAGACAGTGGAAGTCACCACGTGGAAACTGAACCTGGATACTCTGCAAGCGCAGCCTGTGCTCTTAACTGCAGATCCACCTCTCCAGGCCCCTGACACTTTTGTGTTGTTCTGTGTGGGGCTGGGAAAACCCTCAAATGTCCTTCTTCAGGCACCGTCCGCTTTTTGTTGCTGTTGTTTTGAAATGGGGTTTCTCTCTGGCCTGAAACTTGCCAAGTAGCCTGGACTGGCTGGCCACTGAGTCCTCTGCCTCCACTTCCCCAGCACTAGGATTTTTAGCACGTGCCACCCTGCCTCAATTTTTTTTTTTTTTTTTGTAATGGGTTCTGAGGATTGAACTCAGGTCCTCCTGTCTTTGGAGCCCCATTGGCCCTTTCTGAGCACACAACTGGACTCTCAGTCCTCTTCTGTCCCCAGGCATCACCTGGTTCATTCTAGGGAGCAAGAAGGACCTCCCCTGCACATTCCACAGTGCCGGAGGCCTTTCAGGAACTCGGAGTGCTGTGTATGAGACCGTCTGCCTTGCGTACCAGCCCTTCGTTGGTGCCTTTCACATAAAGCAGCACCAGCCTGGGTGGCCCTGGCAGGGGCTCTGTTTTCTGCTCAGATCCACAAGCACCAATTCAGAGAGCTTTTCTTCTGTCTCCAGAGGGTCCCTGAGCACTCTTAAGGGTCTGTGCAGTAGCTCAGTGGGGAGCCCACCCAGGCAAGTAAGAACACCAGCCTCCAAGTGTAGCCCGGGGATGACTGGGCTTAAAGTCTCAAGGACTTGGAGTTACTGCTGTCCTTTGAATCCCCTGACATGGCAACTGTGGGCTCAGGACACAAGACAATCTCTGGCTGGAGAAGGGGGAGGGGGTCAGTCCTCAGTTTTCTTATCCAAATGATGGGCTTGATAATAATCCAGTTCCCAAGACACACTGTGACCCTCAGTGAGTCACCGCTGTTGGGAGTTACTTGGGCCATGTGAACAAGACCAAGTGAAGAATCCTTGGGAGTTCTTATATTGTATTTGGTTTGAGGCCAGGTCTCCTTTAGCCCAGGTGGATTTCAAATTTGTTAAGTAGCAAGGTTGACCTTGAACTTATGATCCTTCAGCCTCCACCTCCTCAGCCACGGGTCTCCAGGTGTACCCGGCCACTGCATCTGATCCGATGCTTCAGATGGAACTTGGCGTGGCGAGGTGAGCATTCTACCAACTAAGCCACATTCCCAGACAGACATACTCCCCCCCCAAAAAAAAATACTTTAAACAGATTTTGTGGGCTACTGTGAATCCTGAGTCAAAGAGGAACCAAAGAACTGCCTGGGGGAGGGCGGGTGCAGATTTAGTAGCTTCCAATACAAAGAGACCCAAAAGCTGTGAGATAAAAAATGTGTCCTCTTTCACATCTGCGGGGACGGCCATCTTCCCTCTGTGACCAATTCTTCCTCACCCTTCTTTTTTCCAGACTACAAACTCCTCAGTACCATCTTACTCCTGGGATAGGTCCTCTGGCATCAAAGTGCAATGGTAGAAATGCCCAGCAGAGGGCGTTCAAGCCCACAAGGACTTGAGCGCTAGACTCTCAGGGCCACAGCCTGGAACCCGGAAGCAGGAAGATACAGCTAGCTGCCTGTCGTCTGTGCTCTCCTAGCCAAGTCCAATCAGGACCCTAGTGCTGATGCAGAGGAACAATGGGAAGCCCCTGTACCCTTTCTGATCCCGACCCAAAGCTGTCCCTGACTTTTGATGGTTTGTCTGGTTCATAGCCTGCCTCAGGTCCGCCATGACCACTGGGAAGGCAAACTGCATCTACAAATATTGAATGATTGATAAGTCTTTCTGTGACGGGAGTGGTTGGTATATTGCGGGTCTAGGGCCAAATTATCTTGGCCATCTTTAGGCCTTTACAGCCATTGTCCCCCGTGTGTGTGTGTGACCTAACATGCTTCTGATTATTAGGTGAGTCCTTTGGAATGGATAAAGAGACCCCTAGCTCCTGACAACCCCAAGGCTAAGAATGTGGTCAGATAATACCAGAGCCTTTTATAGACATGTTCCTGCATTGCTGTGACCCACCCAACCCAATGTCTCCACCAAAGGATTTGAAACACATTGATTTATGACTCTCTATGTTCTGTTACTATAAGGGCTTCATGAAACAATGACTATAGTTGGAACATGGAATTTGGGGTACCCTGAATCTGCTTTCCTGGGACAAGGCCACTCATATTTGTTTCCAGAATAGTCATTTCCCGTAAGGTGAGAACTGCATAATAGAATCTCAGTCTCTCTCTGTCTCTGTCTCTCTGTCTCTCTCTCTCTCTCTCTCTGGTTTTTTTGAGACAGGGTTTCTGTGTATATTTCTGGCTGTCCTGAAACTCACTCTGTAGACCAGGCTGGCCTTGAACTCAGAGATCCGCCTGCCTCTGCCTCCTGAGTGCTGGGGTTAAAGGCATGCACCACCGCCACCCGGCTACGCTCCCCACTCTTATAAGAGGTCGGGACCCGGTGCAGTGTACCAGATGTGACCTCTCTGTGATGGAGCTGGTGGGACAGGTCAGTTCTGCTCCCACAGGGCTCTCGGCAGTGAAGGTTCTGGAGGAATTAGCCACTCACACTCTTGGCAGGATGACTTGGGTAGATTCAAGTTCCAAGTCTGGTTGGCTATAGCCACCACCCTCTGGCCCTGGCCTGCAACTCATCAGCCCTGGATTTTCCTTCGTTCAACATCCACACGTCAACATAGATGGGTCCTCACAGGACAAAGCGGCTCATGAAGTGTCCACATGGAGGGTGAGATGACTCTGAACTCTCTCTCTCTCTCTCTCTCTTTTTTTTTTTTTTTTTTTGGTTTTTGGAGACAGGGCTTCTGTGTAGCTTTAGAGCCTGTCCTGCTGTCCTGGAACTAGCTCTTGTAGACCAGGCTGGCCTCGAACTCACAGAGATCTGCCTGCCTCTGCCTCCCGAGTGCTGGGATTAAAACACACCGCCCAATGTGTTTCTTTTCTTTTTCTCTTTTGTTGTCATCGTTGTTGTTTGTTGATGTTGTTTTGGTTTGGTTTGGTTTGGTTTTGCTCTTGCTGCCTGGCTCTGCCTTCCCAAGTGCTGGATTTAAAGGCATGCCCCAGCACTGCCCAGCCATGCCTTGTTCTTAAGAAAGGGACATGGCTGCTGTTAATCTAGAGTTGCTTTTTAATGTAAGGGGCGAGGGACCCCAGTTAGTTGAGTTTCTGCTTTTCTGCATGTTGAGCATGACTCCTGTCTGGGCACTGGGTTCTTCCAAAACTCCCAGGAATTGGCCGTTAGTTACCGGGGATTCACCAGCCTTGCTTTGCCACCATGCTATTTTCTGCATTCTGAGATCTGCCTGCTTCTGCCCCCCCGCCGCCATGTTCTCCCCCCCTCCCCACTCCCAGTGCTGGGATTAAAGGCATTCACCACCTGCTGGTTGTGTTTCTTCTAGCCATTTTCCCATTGTGGCTGGGCTCAGCGGTTGCTCCATTCAGCCGTGGCTCACTCAGTGAGCTTAACTATTTCTGGTCTCCTGACCCAGCACACCCTTCCTGTGGTAGGTTGACCTCTCCAGTGTATAACTAACCTGTTCACATCGTTTCAGAAGCATTGACACACGAGAACTAAACAGAAGATCGAAGGTCATAAAATCCCACACGAGGATGCCCGCTGTCCTCCCACACATGAAGCAGGATTCAGAGGCTCACCCCCTTTTGAGGCTTCCCAAGGGAGCCAGCCACAGGTGTGATTCTGACAAGTAGAGAGGCCATTGGTGACATAAATGTTCTAAAATGGTCACGAGTTCTTGAAGAACATCCTGATCCGCAGAGCCGCATTCCCTCCCTCCACATACGTGGTGGCTGTACTGTAAAATCCATTGTCCCTATTCAGAAGGGGCCGGAAAAGAAAACACATTTATATGTAAAATGAGGTTTGATTTTAGATGAGGGTCATTTCAAGCAGGGATTGTGCCCACATGAAGGGACAAACGTCATTGTCCTAGAGGACTGTCCTACACACCCCAGAATGTCTAGCCTTCCTGCCCACAGCTTCTACCAAATGCCAGCAGTTCCCATATTAGTTTATGGCTGGGATAGATTTTCATCGCTGGTGGGTATGATCTTGCCCCCAGGATAACAAGGGGGTAATTGGGTCAGGCACACTTCCAGGCCACAGCCCTCAGGAGGTCTGCACACAGTGTCCTTGTTCTCAGTTTTGAGCAGGGTGTTTCCTCTTCCCTTAAGTTTCAGTGCACTCTCGGTTTCCCCCTTCACTTAAGTGGCTGGGGACCTGCAGGCTGGCCTAGAATGTAGGAAAGGGTTGTCACCGGGTGTCTAGCTGGTTCAGTCTCCTGAGGCCACAGCCTGTTCACTCTCTGGAAGGCCGGAAGTGCGTCAAGTTTATGGCCAGGTGCTGACATCCCAGGGCAGGCTTCCTCTTCACCACCAGGCAGGCAACATTGTCACTACCGATGTCCTCTATGGAAAGTTCCGAGGAATTCTTGTGTACCAACTTTTTGCACTGAACACAAAGGTTACTGGCACTGGAATTATTAACGCATGAAGTCTCCAGCTCTTGGACAAGAACCTGGAGGTAGGAACTGATCACAGAGGCCGTGAAGGAATGCCGCTTACTGGCTGGGTCTCCATGGCATGCTCAGCCTGCTTTCTTACAGTACCCAGTACCACCTGCACAGGGGTAGCCCCACCCATAATGGATGGGGACCCTCCCACATCCCTCACTAATTAAGAAAATGACCAACACGCTTGCCTGCAGCCCGATCACATGGAGGCATTTTCTCAACTGGGGTTCCCTCCTCTCAGATGACTAACTGTATCAAGTTGACATAAAACTAGCCAACACAATTGGAAGCACCTATCTCACAATTATTGCTTAATCTTGACCTTTTCATTCTTAATAATTGAGCTGTAACATACAGATTACAGTGCCAACAGATCTCAAGGGGCCAGCACTGTGAATTTGTGCATGTGTTTTAACTTTGAGAATCAAGCATTCAGACACAGTCAGAGAACTTGATCCCAAAACTGCATATGAAGGTGTATGTCTTGTTTGGGAGGTGAAGGCAGAAGAATTAGGAGTTCAAAGTCATCCTCTGCTATACGATGAAGCCATCTTAGATTACATGAGACTGTCTCATAGAAAAAGAAGGAAGAGGGACTAGAAAGATGGCTTAGTGGTTAAAAGCACTGACTGGCCTTGCAGGGACCTGGGAAGCACTGGTTTCCCTTGCAGAAGAGCCACATAGCAGCTCATAGTCAACTGTAACTCCAATTCCAAGGGATCCGACACCATCCTCTGGCCTCCATGGGCACTGGGTATGAATGTGATGCGCAGATAGACACGCTAGCAAACACTCATACACAGAAAATAAAAACATTTTTGTGAAAGTGGGGCGAGAGTAAGGGGTGGATGGAGGAAAGAAAAAAGGAAAAAAGAAAGAGAAATGAAGGATGGAGCTAGCTTACCCCCAGCCCTCCATTACCCTGAGTCGGTCAGGGCCTCCAACGTGACCTCTACCAATATAGCCTGGTCTTGGACTTCAGACAAAGGAAATCATACCGAGTGTCTCTTTAGGGTCTGGTGTCTTTCCCTTGACAACCCAGCCCTTGTAAGAACTGTCCCTGCTGATGGGTCCATGTCTGTTCACCGTGATTTATATTCATTTGAAATATGGTCATGTTGAATAGCCCTAGATGGCCTAGAACTTGAGCCCCTCCTGCCTCAGTCTCCCCGGTGCTGGGGTTATAGGCATGTGCCATCACAACTGACTGGTTTGCTCATTTACATGGCTGCAAGCTGCATCCCATTGCTTACATATGACCATTGATCTCTTCTGTGCTGTCCATGATGGATGGGTCTAAGCTTTTGCCGACTTGGGGAGATTATGAACAAAGCTCCTATGAATATCCTAGTGCGAATTAAATTTACCTAGTGTAGATAGTAAAATCATGTTACCAATAACACCCCAAACGTGCTAGAGTGACTATAACAAATTTTCACAAACTGGATGACCTGGAGCTGTAAAAAATATATCCTCTCTTCATTCTGCAGATCAGAGGCTCAAGACCAAGGTGTCAGAAGGGTTATGCTCTCTCTAAAGGTTTTAGGGGAGACCAACTGCTACTTGGTGTCAGTGTCCCTTAGCTAGTGGCTGTGGCACTTCCAAGCCTCACATGACTTCATGTAGCCTCCTCTTCCTCTCTCTTTCTCTTTATTTGGTGCTTGTCTTGTTTTGATTTTTGAGACAAGGTCTCACCACGTAGCCCAAGATGACCCAGAACTCACTATGAACACCAGACTGGGTTCAAACTCCCAGAGATCCTCTTTCCTTGGCCTCTGGAGGGCTGGGTTCAAAAGGTGTGCAGACCACATCTGGCCTGTGGTGGTGACTGCTGTTTTTACTTTTTAGTTATATTTACGTATGAGCTTATGTACAAACGTTTTGCTAGCTTGTCTGTGCAACGCACGACTCTGGTGACTTCAGAGGTCAGAAGATGGTGTCAGAGATCCCTGGAACTGGAGTTAGGGATGGTTGTGAGCTGCCATGCAGGTGCTGGGAATCGAACCCAGGTCCTCTGCAAGAGCAATAAGTGCTCTTAGCCACTGGACAGTCTCCCCAAGAACTCCCATCTTTTGAGACCCAGGCTGGTCTGAAATTCTCTGTATAACCAAGGATGACCTTGAACTCCTAACCTACCTGCTTTCACCTCCCTGAATAGTGGAATTGCAGGCGTGCACCAGTGTGCCTGACTGGTGCATCACTGGTGGTCAAACTCGGGGACTTCCTGCATGGTAGGCAAGCATTCTACCAACTGAGCCGCATTCTCAGACCCCCAGAGTTGGTTTTTTTTTTCAATTAAAAAAAATCTTTGAAAAAAGGAGGACAGGGGTTTGGAGAGATGACTCAGCAATTCAGAACACACGCTGTTCTTCCAGAGGACCAGTGTTCAATCCCCAGCATTCACATGGCAGCTAATAACTGTCTGTAACTCCAGTTCCAAAGGATCTGGCACCTTCACACCAATGCACATAAAATAAATTTAAAAAGAAAGAAAGAAAATGGAGAACAGAGCAGATTTCCCAACTCCGAGGACTACCACTGGCCCTGAGTCATGACTGTTACAGGAAGCAACAACTGTCAATCAAGGATCCTAACTTGGGGATCCCTAGTGCCTAGGTTTGAACCTTCCACGTGGCATGTTCTCACTAAGTAGGTTCTCACTGGATTAATGGGTGACTCAGCTCCTGTTTATCTCTAAATTCTTATTTTCCAATCCCACAGTGGGCCTTGATGGTGCACATCCATGATCCCAGCATTTGGGAGGCAAAGGTGGAACAATCTTAAGTTTGAAGCCAGCCTAGGCAAGACATTAAAACCATGGTTCAAAACAAACAAGTAAACAACGACAAAAATCATAAAAAAACAAAAAGCCCAAGCCAAACAACCATGAAATCTCAGGGCATCCTTTTAACACTTGAGAATATCATGAAAAATAAAACCAAAAAACAAAAAACTGGCACTAGAATAAAATGATGCGTTAATCTTAATTGCTCTCCTCATCTAAGTGCTCATAGCTGGCCTTTGAGAACATTACCCAGGAACCCCTGATGTTCTCATGTGTCCCTGAACCCAAGCCTCTTTGGTCCAGTCTCACTAGCACCATGGGCTCCTGGCCGTTGTGAATGTGACTGGTTCCCTCTCGCTCATGGGGCTCCCCTATCTCAGTGACAGGCTGGGGAGCGGGACTCAGGTGGGAGCCCCACGCAACTCTCCCTGATGTGTGAGGGCCTGGGAGGTTGGGCGGGATTTGTTTACTCTTCCTGGCTCCTGCTTGGTTTTCGGTGCTGGGCTCTGCTTACCTTTCCCTCTGGAAGCTGCCGAGCTGCATTGTTTGGCTGTCAGGTCTTTTCTGTTGCTACGACAAGAAAGATGAATCTGAATTCTTTGGTTCTTTTTGAAACAGAAAATAGGGAGAGAAAATTGCTATGTCGTGTTGTTCTCTTTGAAGTCTGGAGAGAGAGAGAGAGAGAGAGAGAGAGAGAGAGTGTGTGTGTGGGGGGGGTACTTTCTGGCACACCCTAGCAAATTGCTTTCTGCCCTTCTGTGCACAGAGAATCACATGATGTTTTCTCAGGGGAGGGAGGTGCTGTACACCCCAAGGTGGAAAGGTGGATGCGGTTGAAGAAACAATGACCAGGGTGGGATGTGGCTCAGCTGAACTCAAGGGCTCAGCCCTCATCAGCATGAAATCCAGTCGAGGCACAAGCCTTCTATAATCCTATTACAGGCGAAGTGGAGGCTGGCAGATCAGGAGTTCATGGTCATCCTTTGCTTCAATAGGGAGTTCAAGGCCAGCCTGCATGAGACTCAGTTTCGAACTCCTCTTAAACCCCCCCCATGCCAGAAAAATGGAGAGGAAAAGAAAAGGAAGATGTACTTACTAACCAGCCTCTCTGGGCTCACTGTTGCAGGGCTCAGTAGGCTAAATATTTGTTGATTGGATCGATTTTAACTTAGTGTGTGTGTGTGTGTGTGTGTGTGTGTGTGTGTGTGTGTGTGGTGCTGGGACTTGAACCCAAGGCCTTTCCATTTATTGTTGTTTTTTGAGACAAGACTTATACAGCCCAGGCCAGGCTCTAACTGGTATGAATCCATGACTGACCTTGAACTGGTCATCCTGCTCTTTTCTCTCTCTCTCTCTCTCTCTCTCTCTCTTTAATGAGATAGGACTTCACCAGGTAGCCAGCGTTGGCTGTCCTGAACTCATAGAGATCCACCTGCCTCTGTCTCCTGAGTGCTGGGATTAAAAGCAGCATGCCTGGTCCTCAGCAAGTGCTCTTAGTCAGCCTCAAGCCATCTCTAGCCTGTAGGATTATAAAATTTGCATATTCATAATGAGAAATTTTAGGATTTACACTTGTTACTTCTTCATCACTATGACAACGCATCTGACAGAAGCTGCTTTCAGGAGGAAGAGATTTATTTTGACTCACAGTCTGGGCCCATTACGGTGGGAATGGCCGGGCTGTGGGTGCAAGTGTGCCTCCTCTTCACAGCTTGGCTCATCAGGAAGCAGAGATGAAATCAGAAGGGCCAGGGTTGCAGTCGGGAACCAACAGCAGTTACTGTTCCCAGCACAGAAACCACATAAGAGCAAGCCAACAGGATCCATCAGCATTCCTGCGGGCAGCACTGACTGGATTCCGTGGATCATTAAAAAAAAGAAGAAGAAGAAGACTGGGTATGGTGATGAATGATGAATGCCTTAATCCCAACACTTGACAGGCAGAGGTAGGCAGATCTCTGTGAGTGCTAGGCCACCAGAGCTACAAAGTTATACCCTGTGTCCAATAAAACAGAAAGAAAGAAAGAAAGAAAGAAAGAAAGAAAGAAAGAAAGAAAGAAAGAAAGAAAAGAAAGAGAAGGAAAGAAAGAAAGAAGAGAAAGAAGAAAGATAAAAGACAAAGACATGAATGTAGGAAGGGATGGTGGGGGTGTCCAGGGGGAGCTTGTTAGAAAATAATAGTCCTGAGGCTGAAGATGTAGCTCAGTTGATTGAGCGAGCGCTCACCTAGCATGCGCTAAACCCTGGGTTCCATTCTCAGCACTGTGTGAGCCAGCTTTGGTAACTCGACCGCAATCCTAGCACTTGGGAGGTGGAGGCAGGAGGCTCTGCTACGCAGAGAGCTCAAGAGCAATGGGCCACGTGAGACCCTGTCTCAAAACAATAAAAAGCAATAGCAATGGAAAAACAACAAACAAAAATCAAGCCTCAGCTAGTGCTTCCCAACCTGGTTTCCCCAACATCTACCAGTCAAGAGAGTCCTGCTTCTCCTCACTCACAGGCTGTGTTAGGCCATTTTTACACTTCCTGCCAATTTCATGTGCAGTGCCATGTCCCTGCTTAATTTGTATCCCGTTGTAGAACGATCTTTTTGTGCACCATAAAGATGTGTCTTTGCTCAGGTGCCTTCTGATTGGTTGAATAAAGAGCAAGAGCTAGGCAGGAAGAGGTTAGGCGGGGGCTTCTGGGCAGAGAGAAAGAAGGGGAGATGAATCTAGGTAAGGGAGAGCTGCCAGAGGAGATAGAGAGTACGCAGGACATGCAGGATGAGAAGTAAAAGCAACGAGCCACGTAGACTAAGAATAATGGGTTAATTTACGTAATAAGAACTGGTTAGAGAGGCATGCAGATCTCTGTGAGTTCGAGGCCAGCCTGGTCTACAAGAGTGAGTTCCAGGACAGGTTCCAAAGCCACAGAGAAACCCTGTCTCGAAAAACCAAACCAAACAACAACAAGAAAGCACTCGTTAAGAAGCAAGCCTAAGCTAAGACTGAGCTTTCATAATTAAGAAGTCTCCATGTCGTTTTTTTGTGAGCTGGTGGCCCCAAAGGAAAATCCAACCCCCTCCCCAATTTGTATGTGTGGCACATGTCTATGTTAATGTCAGTGTATGCATGTGTGTAATGTGTATGTGCATACCTGTGTATGTACGGGTGTGCACACATATGAGCGTGTGTGCATGTGTGTGAGTGACTGAGAAATGTCTCCTATGTCCTTGTTTCTGCTCAGGGAAATCCCATGCTAATTTATGGGTCCATTTCACAGATGGAGTTGACAGCTGACCTGATTATTCAGTCTGGGTAAATCCTGGGTGCTCACCCACACAGCGGCATCTTCTGCCGGTCCTCAGCTTGTCTGCCAACTTGTTTATGGAATCCCGTGAGCCCCAGAGGCTCTTCTGTTTTTCAGCTTGGGCACAGTCAAATGTTTCAAGATGCAAGGCTTATCTTGTGGAAGCTACTCCGTCCTACCCCAAGGTTATGGAAATACTGTCTTATATTCTCAACTAAATATTTTCAAGTGTTGTTTCTCGCATGCTGGCCTCAGGCCATCTGGAGTTTGTTTGTGTGTGCTATGCATGAAAAGAATTTGATTTTACTTTCGCAACCCCAATAGCCAGTGGCTGCCCCCACCCCACTTCATGTTGTGCTTTTCCTATTGGGCAGAGCCACACACTGTTTGCCTATTCCTCTGAGGGTCGGTCACCCACCACAGTGACACTTATGCCTGTCCCAGTGGTGGGCCCAGCTGACCACTGAAGTTATGTCCTTCTAGAAGGGGCAGCAGGGATGAACATTAGTGTCCTGTATCCATTCTAATACATTCTACAATCCTTTTCTCTCTCTCTCTCTCTCTCTCTGTGTGTTTTTATCTGGTGTTCGTGTGTAATGAATATCTGAATGTGTGTTTGTGTGTGCACACACATGTGCAACCAGGCTGTGAGAGACTTTTCCCGGAGTGACATGCGCACACACACTGGTACTTACCCTAGTTAAGGAACCCATTTCAGATTGAAGTACAATCACATCAAAGTCGAAATGGTGAACCTGTTTATTGGGGTTACCTACAGTAGTATGGATAAATCAAAGGTAGCTGCGTCTCCAATAGTGGAGCCCAGCATGGATGACAAAGGTGGGACCCTGGAGCTCTGTACATGATGGGCAGACTGCTGCTATCTATTCTAGGCCACTCCCCGTTAGTCTCCTCCGGCAGCAGTTGATGCTTTGTGGTGAAGCTGTGGGTTTCAGCTTTCCCTGTGTGCAGTCTGTTTACTTCCTGAGTCTCCTGACTCCTCCCCCTCCCCATGATTGAATGTCACCACGAGGAGGGCATTCCTGTACATCAGCGTGTGTACATGATAGCCTTCTTGTGTGTGAAAGCCAGAGATCTCTCTATCTCCTGGAGTTGGTCTGTAGACCAGGCTGGCCTCTGGCCTCAAACTCACAGAGATCTGCCTGCCTCTGCCTCCCAAGTGCTGGGATGAAAGGCATGCACCACCACTGCCTGGCCTATTTTATTTTATTTTATTTTTTGAGATAAGGTTTCTTCCTAAACTCAGAGGCCACCCATTGGCTAGACTGTTGGCCAGTCGACTCTAGGGATCTGTCTACCATTTTTTGTCCTTTTTTTTGTTTTTTCTTTCTTTCTTTTTTTTTTTTTTTTTTTTTTTTTTTTTTTTTTTTTTTTTTTTTTTTTTTTTTTTTTTTTTTTTTTTTTGTCTTTCAAGACAGTGTTTCTCTGTCTAACAGTTCTGGTTGTCGCAGAACTCTTTGTAGACCAGGATGGCCTGGAACTCACAGAGATTAGCCTACCTCTGCCTCACAAATTCTGGGATTAAAGGTGTGCGCCCC